>NCTC01003670.1:0-42665 GCA_002319775.1 Fagopyrum tataricum | reverse complement strand
GGCGCGGCAGGGAGCAGCCGCAGGCGCGGTGACAAGGAATGCAGGCGACGCAGGCAAGGCGTTGACGCTGGCGCGGGCGTTGCGGCACGGCTTCCGCATGGGCGGTGGTTTCCAGGCGCGGGGGCGGAAGCAGTGTAGAGCGAGACCCCGCGAGTTGTATTTCACTGTTCACGTGATTAATTCACGTCTCCTCTCTTCTAGATTCCCATCCATACATATACATACACAAGTTAACATCATCCTATGATCAATACAACTAATCCTAAGCTAAGGAAGGAAGAAACAAGCAAAGAGAAGAAGAACAAAGAATTGGAAGCTTACCCCAACTGTGGTTAGCTAAGGAGTTGATCACCAACACTCTTACTGGCTTCTAAGCACAGCAGCACTCATCAAAAGCATCATCATCATCAAAATCACAACAAATCGCTTCCAAAACCAAGGAGAATCAAGAACAAGATCAAAGAAGATGAAGGAGAGGCAAGAAGGACGTGAGGAAAGCTGGAACATGGAATGAAATGGAACCCTTGCTCAGCAAGGTAAAACGAAGAAGTAAGGGTGAAAGGAAAAGCATGGTCAAAGGAGTCAACAAAACCGGCTGCAGCCGCAAGAAACCGCAGGGGAGGTTCCATGAGCCGCAGGGGCGGAAACCCGCAGGGGCGGCAGTCATGCCCGCGGGTGCGGAAAGACCAAATCTCGGCAAAAGCCAATCTCGGCTAAGGTCCAATCTCGGGCCGGAAGAATAGGGGTCTCACACTCGAGTCCTTCGGATTTGGGGTGTTACAAAGTTGGGCTGTCGAATAGATAAATAAACAGAACCCGAAAAGGGGTCTGACTTTTCAAAAGGTTTTGGTTTTGAAATGAGTACAAATGTTTTGGGATACCGTGTACGTGATCCATCGCCCCTCTGAAGATCTCGACAGTATAGATATATATATATATAGATATTCTGTTGTGATTGATTTGATATATATCTATACATATGGCATATATTTAGCCTTCTGAGTTAGTATTACGTCCTCTGCAAATGGTTCAGACTAGAGCCTTACCTACAGTTGGATGAGGTAGAGGTAGACCCCCTATAGGTAGAGGACGGGGTAGGACTTCCGCTGTTGAGCCACGTGCAGCGGGAGAGATACATGAGGAGGTTGTTGAGAGCGTCGTTCCTGAGACTGGGAACGGTGCAGCTGAGAGACAGGGGGCACAAAGAGCCCAGTCTGGTGAGTCTGATCGTGTCTCCATGGGGGGATCAGAGTTCCGTGCTTATATCAGACGAGTAGAGGAGGTTGCCAGAGCCGGTAGACGTGCCCCAGATTTACAGGCACAAGAGTGACCATCTGAGAGATCCCACGGGGTTACACAGGTGCCAGCTGTACAGGCACAAGCTGCTGAAATTCCTCATGTTCGGGAGGAGCATAGAGGGCCTAGACCAGACACTTGGTTGAAGGCTTTTCATCAGATGGTTGTACCCCCTTTCATTGGGAAGATGGGGTTAGAGGTTGAGCTCTGGATCGGACATGTGGACTCAACTCTGGAGTCCATTAGATGTCCGGTGGACAGACAGTTCGAGTTGGTTCAGACTTTATTCCGGGACTTGGCACAACACTGGTGGAGATCAGTACGGGGTCAGGTTACCATTTATGAGCATATGAGGACTATGATCAGAGAGCGTTTCTACCCTGCCTCACTGAGGAGGGAGAAACTGCGGGATTTTGTGGAGGCTGGGTTTGAGGATGTACCAGTCTCCGAGGCTATCAGGAGGTTTCAGGAGGAGCTGACATTACTGGGACCAGTTGCACCTTCTGCAGATCAGCACGTCTATCTCTTTTCCCGACGACTGAGGGATACTACCCGGACCTATATGGCGGGTTTCCACTGTGAGTCTCTGATGGATTATCAGGACAAAGCTTCCGACTATGAGAGGGAGCGAGCTGGACAGAGGAGAGCTTCTCAGACCAAAAGGTCTGAGAAGAGGCACCGTACAGGGAAGACCAGTGGTACTGGTGGTGCTGCTAGTGGTTGGCGTGCTCAGAGACGCCAGAGTCATCCCTCATCTGCACCGGTTGCACATAAGGGACGTCAGTGTTTTAACTGTGGCGATCCAGGATATATGAGGCCAGAGTGCACGAGGCCACTAGTGACTTGCTACACCTATGGTAGGCAGGGTCACAGAGTCGTTTATTGCCGACAGGGCGGAGCTTCATCTCAGCAAGGTTCTTCTCCTGCTAGTGCTGCGGGAGGTGGGCAGAGGCCATCTCAACAACAACAGATTCAGGGACAGTAGAGGGTCCAAGATCGCCCTACGACTCAGGGATCTGNGCTCCTGGGCCGAGTAGAGGAAGAGGTCGTGGTGGGAGCACCACTGACACCCGAGGCCCACAGGGCCGAGTTTTTGAGTTGAGGAGTGCAGAGGAGCTAGCTGCACCGACTTCTACAGGTACCATTCTGATTCATGGTTTACCTGTTAGAGTCTTGTTTGATACTGGTGCTACGTATTCTTTTATTTCTGATGCATGTGTAGAGCGTCTGAGTCTAGATACGGTTGAGGGGATGCCCTTTATTATAGGGCTACCCGATGATGGTAGGGTCAGAGGTACCCGTGAGATTCGTGACTGTCCCATTACTGTAGGGACCCGTGTTTTGCTTGTGGACTTCTTTGTCGTGCCATTAGAGTATGAATAAGTCATTCTAGGTATGGATTGGATGGATAGAAACTCTGCAGTCTTAGATGTAGGTAGGAGGATTGTTACCCTCTCTACCGAGTTAGGTCAGATAGAGGTTTTCCGAGGTTGGGACCTTGGAAAGACAGGCACGATTATCAGTGCAATACGGGCAGCTAGACTGATTGCACAGGGTTGTGATGCCTTCTGGTGTTATGTCATGAAGGAGGGGGAGAGTCCAACATTAGAGGATATCCCAGTTGTCTATGATTTTGCAGATATATTTGCTGAGATGTCCAGTTTGCCGCCTCAGAGGAGTGTGGATTTCAGTATTGAGTTAGAGCCTGGTACGAGACCGATCTCGAAGGCCCCATACCGGATGGCGCCTGTCGAGATGCTGGAGCTGAAGAAGCAACTTGAGGAGCTGGCTGAGAAGGGATTTATTCGCCCTAGCGTGTCCCCATGGGGAGCACCTATCCTCTTCGTACGGAAGAAGGACGGATCGTTGAGATTATGCATTGATTACAGAGAGCTGAACAAGGTGACCATCAAGAACAAGTATCCATTGCCGCGCATTGATGACTTGTTAGATCAGCTTCAGGGAGCGACTGTATTCTCCAGGATATCACCAGCTGAGGGTGAGAGAGCAGGATGTACATAGGACAACATTTCGGACCAGATATGGACACTACGAGTTTGTAGTGATGCCATTTGGGCTTACGAATGCCCCAGCAGTCTTCATGGAGTTGATGAACAACATCTTCATCGACTTCCTAGATCAGTTTGTGGTGGTTTTCATTGATGACATTTTGGTATATTCTCGCAGTGGAGAGGAGCATGCAAGACATTTGAGGACTGTATTGCAGGTTTTGCGGGATAGAGAACTTTATGCTAAGTTCTCTAAGTGTGAGTTATGGATGCCAGAGGTAGCATTCCTGGGGCATGTGGTATCAGCTGAAGGGATCAAGGTTGATCCGGCGAAGATTGAGGCAGTAGCAACATGGACTACACCGACGAACGTCAAGGAAGTATGTAGCTTCCTTGGCCTAGCCGGTTATTACAAACGCTTTGTGGAGGGATTTTCTGTGATTGCCCGTCCATTGACGAGTCTATTGAGGAAGACTACCAGATTTGTATGGTCTGGTCAGTGTATGCAGAGTTTTGAGGAGCTAAAGAGATGTCTGAAATCTGCTCCTATTTTGGCACAGCCAGAGGGTACTGAGGGTTTTGTGGTTTACAGTGATGCGTCCAAGCTAGGCTTGAGATGTGTTTTGATGCAGAGAGGCAGGGTGATTGCATATGCGTCTCGACAACTGAAGACGTATGAGGAGAACTACCCGACTCATGATTTGGAGTTGGCAGCGGTAGTTCATGCACTGAAGATCTGGAGACATTACCTGTATGGTGCTACATGTCAGATCTTCACAGACCATAAGAGTCTGAAGTACATTTTCACGCAGCGGGAACTGAATAACCGCCAGCGTAGGTGGCTCGAGCTATTCAAGGACTTTGATTTAGAGATTTTGTACCATCCAGGGAAGGCGAACGTTGTCGCCGACCTCCTGAGCAGGAAAACGCCTCGAGAGCAGCCGATTGCGAGGTTGACAGTTTAGCATCAGTTGCAGAGAGACCTGATCTGGTTAGAGTTGGACATCCAGTTTCCTGATGAGGATGCCCAATTGCGTACTTTAGAGGTTCTTCCTGATTTGTTGGGTGAGATCCAACAGAAGCAGGAGACCTGCCCGACACTTATCAGGATCCGAGAGAGGATGTCCAAGGATGAGGCACCACAGTTCCTGCTAGGAGCAGATGGAGTTTTGAGACGCCGCGGTCGCGTCTGTGTACCTGCTGATATAGAACTGAGATAGAGGATTTTATAGGAGGCTCACTGTACACCTGTGTACATCCAGGTACGCGTAAGATGTATCATGACTTGAGACGTTTATATTGGTGGGGAGGGCTGCAGCCCGATGTGGCTAGATTTGTGGCACAGTGTGCGACCTGTCAGCAGGTCAAGATAGAGCATTGCAGACTTGGAGGTGAGCTTCATCCACTTCCTGTTTCATAGAGGAAGTGGGAGGACGTCACCATGGATTTTGTGACCGGGCTGAGACTGAGCCGGAGTTTTGATGATATCTGGGTTATTGTGGATAGATTGACGAAGACGGAACGTTTCATTCCTATTAGGGAAACGTGGCTAGTGAGCAGATTGGCTGAGGAGTACACTAGGAAGATAGTGAGACTTCATGGTGTACCGAGGACAATCGTCTCAGACAGAGATGGACGATTTACCTCGAGATTTTGGGAGCAAATTCAGACTGCCCTAGGGACGAGTTTGCACTTCACTACTGTGTTCCATCCTCAAACAGATGGTCAGTCAGAGAGGACCATTCAGACCCTGGAGGATATTCTGCGAGCTTGTGTGTTGGATTGGGGGCAAGTGTGGACGGATCATCTCCCACTTGTTGAGTTCTCATACAACAACAGCTGGCATGCATCTATTGGGATGGCTCCTTATGAGGCACTGTATGGATAGAGATCCCGTACTCCGCTATGCTGGGATGAGCAGAGCAGTGTTAGTGGTTTGACACCTGATCAGATTCAGGATGATGTGGCTCGAGTAGCACTGATTAGAGAGCGGATGTTTACTGCGCAGAGCCGTCAGAAGTCTTATGCTGATAGGAGGCGTAGACTCTAGAGTTCAGAGTTGGAGCCCATGTGTGGCTGAGAGTCTCCCCGACACGAGGTGTTAGACGTTATGGCATTAAGGGGAAGTTGAGCCCCGATATGTCGGACTGTTCGAGATTCTTGATCGGGTTGGGAGCGCAGCTTACAGATTAGCCTTGCCTCCGAGATAAGAGGGTGTTCACCCTGTATTTCATGTGTCTCAGCTGAGGGAGTACATACCAGATCCGAGACACATCGTGAGTTATGATGATTTAGTGGTTGAGCCGGACCACACCTTTGTTGAAACCCTATTGCAGTCCTAGAACGAGGTATGAGACGCCTGCGTTCAAAGGACATTCCTATGTTGAGGATACAGTGGTCAAGACGAGGACCTGATGAGGCTACATGGGAGACTGAGGATAGTATCCAGAGTTCTATGCCGAGATAGGGCACCAGTAGGATCACCGAGTAGATCTTAGTACTACCTTGGTGAGTGTTATGTGCTTATATGCTTATATGCTATGATGTGTTTATTTTCATACTAGCTTTGATATGATATATGATCTTATTAGATCTTGTTGTGCTAGTATGATTCTTATTTATAGCTGGAGATGGCTCTTTCCTCCATGCTATTGTGATACGTTTAGGATTCAGTTGGAGATGTTATTCCTCCATGCTATTCTGATGAACATAGTGTTGTTGGAGATGTTTTTCCTCCATGCCTTTCTGTAATGAGTATGATTCGGCTAGAGATGTGATTCCTCTATGCCTGGTGATATGTTTATGGTTCGGCTAGAGATGGTTTTCCTCTATGCCTTGGATAGTGTTTTGTTGCTGGAGTTGATGGTTTCCTCCATGCTTATGTTTGAGGTTATAGAGAGAGTTGTACCTCGGCTTGTGAGTTCGAGTGGTTTGAGGATTTTACATGTTTCGAGACGAAACTTGTTTTTAGGGGGTGAGGTGTAAGAGCCTTAGTCTTTTTGGACCTAACTTACCTTAGCCGCCCCCGCGGGCATGTGTGTTGCCCCAGCGGATTCCCGCCTCTGCGGCTCAGGGAACCGCCCCTGCGGTTTCCGGCGGCTGCAGCCGGCTTTGTTGACTCTTTGACCGTGGTTTACTCTTTCTTCCTTACTTCTTTCTTTCCTTGATGAGCAAGGGATTCTTCTTCACTCCTTTCATCAGCTTCCTTACGTTCTTCTTCCCTTCCTTACCCTTCTTGATCTTGCTTGAGAGTTCTTGGAGTTTGATAGAGTTTTTAGTGTGGCTTTGTGTTGCTGGATGTTGTGTGCATGTTTGCTGAGCTTGTGATGCCAGCTGAGAGTGTGTTTGTTCTGCCTTTGGGTGCTCACAACAGTAGAGGTGAGCTTCTTGCTTCTCCTTCCTTTCCTTCTTTCTTGTTCTTCCTTCCTTAGCTTAGGATTAGATGTATTGATCATAGATTGATGTTGGAATGTGTATGTATATGTATTTGTGTGGCTTTGGATGAGAGAAGACGTGATTTGATCACGTGAAGAGCTGAAGAGGGATAGCGGGATCACGTTCTGCACCGTCGCCGCCCCGTGCTTGAAATTTGCTGCCCTTGCGGAATATATGCCACAGCGCCCTCGCCGTGCCTGCACCGTACCTGCGTTGCCTGCGACCTTTGTCACCGCGCCCGCGGCTGAATTCTGCCGCGCCTGCGGGTTGCTTGTTCCGCCCTTGCGTCTCTTGTGTCACGCAGGTGCGTCTTGTCCCGGGTCTACCTAAAGTTAGGTTGATCCTTTCCTTTCCTAGTATGAGCGGGTTAGTAGCATGCTAGGTACGTGTATGAGGATAGAATGTTGAGGATGTGATATATCTGTATGCCAGTTATAGCTTTGAGGTTTATGAGTTAGGATATGATCCTTATGGATCCCTTGGGTCTAGGTGTGACCCCTATGATGGATATGAGTTTGATATATGTTATATGCCTTGATATTAGGCAGTGTTGTCCTCCGGATTGGAGTGGACGTATCTGAGAGTTGATCGTGGTTGAGTTTACTCCTGAGGTTGAGGTAAGTCCATAGGACTTACTTAGCTACTATCCTTATATTGGATGTATGCTTGAGTGGTGTTTGTTATATGCTTTATAGCATGCGATATGGTTCATTACCGACATATGTTATATTGACCGCCCATTGTAGTGGCTGTGACAACTTACCTGTCATCCCGTAGTGGAGTCTGGGAAGTTCTCTGTAAGCTAGTTAGACCTGGTATACGGGAAGGGCACCTACCACTCCATATGGTATACGGGAAAGTGCGTTGATACCACTCCAGCTAGCTATTGCACGCAGAGGCGAGGGTTATATACATTCCTCGTGTCACGTATATTCATATACATCTATTTATACGATTGAGTGTTTGGACTTATTAAAGATAATAAACCGGGTAAATGTGTGAAAGCATGTTGATATGTTATCATTTCTGATGTGTGTTTGTGCTCTAGCATCTTCTTATATATGTGGATGGTTAGCTAATGGTTTATACCGTGTTGTAGATCCTTTGCAGGTTAGGAGAGCTGTAGAGTGATCCAGAGGGGTGATCTGCTGAGGGCTCCGTACACTTGGGCGATATCATGGGATATGGGTTATTTATGTTGTACGGATTTCTGTTTTGACTTTGTACTCAGGAGTACTCTGTATTACCTTTTGATATATATATATATATATATATATATACATCGGTTTTATGTTTTGTTTTAATCTATGTGTGCCTTGTTGTAAGATTCAGTTAACTTGTTGTCAGGCTAGGGTCAGTATCCATTGTGAGATCCTAGCCTAGTAGCACCTCGAGTCCTACGGATTTGGGGTGTTTCATCACGTCCTTCTTGCTTCTCCCTTCTTGCTCTTTGATCTTGTTCTTGGTTTCCTTGAGTTTGGAAGAGTGTTGGTGTGGCTTTGTTGTTGTTGGATGTTGTGTGATGTGTTTCTGAGCTTGGGAGCCAGCAGAGAGTGTGGTGTTGATCTTCCTTGCAGCCTAGGACCACAGATGTGGTAAGCATCTTGCTTCTTCTTCTTCTTCTTCTTCTTCCTTGATTCCTTTGCTTAGCTTAGGATTAGATGTATGTGGATGTAGATTGATGTTGGAATGTGCTTGTGTATGTGTATGTATGTGTGTGGCTTTGGAATGGAGAAGACGTGATTTGATCACGTGAAGAGCCGAAGAGGAATCGCGGGATCACATTCTGCACTATCGTCGCCCCTACGCCTAGAAGCCGCCGCCCCTGCGGGAGCCGTGTCACAGCACCTGCTCCCGTGCCCGCGCTTGCTTGCGGCCACTGTCACCGCGGATGCGGCCGAGCGTCTTCGCGCCTGCGGTTTGCCTTGTTCCACCCCTGCGTCTTTCCGTTCCGCAGGTGCGTCTTGTACAGGATCTACCTAGAGTAGTATGAGGTGTTTATTATTTCCTGATATGTGATTGTGCTTATGCATCTCTATATATATGTGTATGGTTAGGTAACGGTTTTATACCATGTTGTAGATCATTTGCAGGTTAGAAGAGCCGCAGAGTGATCCAAAGAGGGTGATCCGCTGAGGGCTCCGTACACTGGGGTGTTATCGTGGGATATAGAACATTTCATATGTACAGTTTATGTTTACTTTTGTATTCAGCGGTACTTTTGTATTACCTTTTGATATATATATATATATATATATAGGGTCAGGATCCGGTAGGAACCACCCTTAGAGTAGGGAATTGGAACCTCTAAGATCCGTTGGATTAAAATTTGAACGGACATGATAGAAGGTACATAATAAGCTTCAATAGGTGAGATTCATATGATTGTTCAAATTTCATAAATAAATCATTAAATATTATACATATTAGGAAAACAAATATCCTATTTTTGGGCTATCCCAAAAATAAACGTTGAATGAATTGATTTCCATTGACTAGTAAATTTTTATATAGAAGGATGCTCGTTAATTTTATATTATAAGTTTGATCGTTATTTTTTTTTAGTCGTTAATATGTATAATACTAAAAATTAACGACTAGAATTGAAAAAAAAAATAACGACCAGAATCAAACAAAAAATCAATAAAAAATTAACGACTAAAAAAATATTTTATAGAGAAATTTGATCGTTAATAAATTTTATAAGAAATTTGATCGTTAAATTTGTTAGGATTGGTCGTTAAAATTTGTTTTGGAAGTTAAAATATGAAAAAAGACATTTTAACCACCAATTTTTCCCTATAAAATTTTAACGACCCACAAAATTTTAACGTTGACTATATTAATGATATAAAAAAATATTTTAACGACCAAATTTTCTCTATAAAATATAATAACGACCCAATATGAAAATAATATATTACCATAATTTGGTCGTTATTATATTTTATAGAGAAATTTTGGTCGTTAAAATATTTTTATCATAATTCTATTAGAGGCAATATAATATTCTCATTAATTATTACCATAAACAATGTTAAATCTTGGACGTTCATCTATATTAATCCAACGGCTATTATAAGTCTCTATTCCCTACTCTAAGAGAGGTTCTTACATGATCCTAACTATATATATATATATCAGTTTTATGTTTTGGATTTAATCTATCTGTGCCTTGTTGTAAGATCCAGTGAACTTGTTGTCAGGCTAGGGTCAGGATCCATTGTGAGATCCTAGCCTAGTAGCACCTCGAGTCCTACGGATTTGGGGTGTTACATTAGGCACTTTTTGGAATTATAGGAAAGTTAGGGGAGTTTTGGTTATTTTTTGGAAAAGTTAGAGTTTTACCGTTCTTCCTTTCCAGAACTTCCCGTTTGGTCTAGAAGCTTTAAAACGCTTCTTAGACGTTAGTTCAGATACTTAGACAGTTCCATTTTCACTAGGTAGTTGAGATCACGTACGGACGGATTGAGATTTTAGAGAGTTTGGATATCGGACCAGTTCAGGTAAGTCGTATGAATTACTTAGCCGTTATTCTTGTATTAGCATGTATTGCTAAGTGGTGTGTGTTGGGTGTTTATTAATTATAACTTGACTAGGACGACGTTACCTTTTATTAGACACAAGTGTATGCATAACGGGTCGTAGCATCACTGCTCATTCTTTGCCTAGAGATTGGGAGGTTCCCTGCGATGAGGCCATCTCGGTACACGGTGAGATGCATAAGATCCACTCCAGTTGGTACGGGACAGGGGCGAGTTTCGGGATATTCTCGTGTTACAAAATAAGTTGAACTAATAGAAGTGAATCACCTTAATCAAAGATAATAAAACGGTTTGAGTGCAGCATGCTGATGTATTTACTTTCCTCCTTCATATGTGATCGTGCTTTAGTATACGTTCTAATACTTGGATTAGTTAGCTAACGGTTTTATACCGTCTTATGTTAGACGTACAACAGGTTAGGGCCGCTGTTGAGTGATCCGGAGTTGGTGGTCAGCCAGGTTCCCGTACGAGGTAGTCGGGACGTTGGGTTTTCTTTATTTGCATGAGACTAGACTCGTTTCTTTCTTTTGAGTTCTAGATATTGTTAAACGACTGACTTTCTTTTTCGCACTTTATGATCTCTGACATGTTTTCGGATTTTATTCGGTTTTACTATGTTGTGCCTTGTGGAAGATCTAGTGATATTTTCGTCAATCTAGGGTCGGGACCTACTGTAAGGTCCTAACCAGTGACGCCCCGAGTTCTCAGAATTTGGGGTGTTACAGATCCAGGGGATATGAGCGAGATAGATTTAAATTGAATTACTCTTCAATTCAGATGAGAATTGTTCGATAAATTGTCGGAATTAATAGATTAATCGATTACAACCATAATAACCGGAATGAAAGATGAATGAGACAGGTTTGTTTCATTTGTCGTATCACCCAAAGATTTTTGTTAACACTATTTTTGAGGGATATGATTGGAACTGTCCTAATTTACTTCATATTTTATCTTTTTCTTATAACTTGAAGGGCTACTTAATCCTTACATCATACAATAAACCCACTTAATGATCGTCTCTACATAAATGTCTTCCCTCCCAATTTTCCACTATTAATTTTTTTTTAATGCAATACATTAATTACACCGGATTTTTTACATAAATAAAAAAAGGAAATAAATTTCATACAGATCATGTTCACACTCATAATAATTATTGCCTTTTCGGTCAAAATTTTTAATGCCTTTAACATTTATGTTAAAAATAAATAAATAACTTGACCAAAAAACTAGAGCGAAATGAATTATCATTTTTTAAGGATGAAATTAGAAAAAAAAAATTGTTAAATAAAATGTATTGCAAAATATACTTATTCTAAATAAAAATAAAAAATTAGACTAAATTAAAGTACACACATATCTGATTAGGCTTGACAGCAAACGGATTTGACACGAATATTTTCATACTTGTTTCCTCCCTCGTTTGAGATAAATAATGATCTTCACGGTCGGTCATTCCATAAAACGGCCAAAAAATACTTTATCACATTAACATCTCCTCACTCTCCATTTGAAGATATATATATTGGTTTTCATTGTCACTCCCATAAGATGGTAAAAAAATGTATATATTAACATGTCCGACGGAAAACAATACTTTTGATTAACGTTCTCAAACTATCTTACCCTTAATATTAAAAAACTGAAAAGTAGTCTAGGTTATTTTTAAGTGAAAATTGGGGGTGCTAACACCCTTTCTTAATTTTGTGTAGTGTTTGTCCTCTAGTTTTTTTAAAACTAATTGTCCCCTCTAGTGTTACATTCTTGTATACAAAAGTGATTTTAATTCATTGTAAATTCTTATAAAAGAATTTTTACGTATTTCTTGGTCGTATCTTATAAATTCTTGTAAATCTTGTATTTTTATAAATCAATTTCTTGTAAAAAGAGGAGATTTTGTATAAATCAATTTAAGGTGGTGTTAATATTCAACTAGTTTCCTGATGTTGCTAATCATTCTATCCCGCCTCATTGGTCTAAGTCATTTATTGGCTTAATCAAAATCAATATTGATGCCGTTGTTGGAACAAATTGGTATGGTTTAGGTTTGGTATCTCGTAACCACACTAGCTTCGTGGACCTTGCTTTTTCTTCTAGACTTGTTGGAGCTATTAATCCCTTAACTGCAGAATTATTGGCTATCAGATGGGCGATGACCATTGCTCAAAATGTTGGATATTCTCGCATAGTGATAGAATCCGACTACAAGGAGGCTATTGAAGACCTGAACAAGCCTTCTAGTGTTTTATCTCCGGATGGACTTATTATTGAAGATATCATTATCATGACTTCTACTTTCTCTCAATGTGATTTTTGCTACATTAGTCATATCCGTAATAGGGTAGCTAATGCTTTGGCTAAGTTCAAAAATTCTCCAGGCACTGAGTGTTTTGTGGGTGATAATTGTCCACTACTCATTGTAAACCTTGCTCACAGTGATATTGATTAATAATAGTTTTTCTTTTCAAAAATAAAAGAGGAGATTTTGTTAAAAAAATTTAGAAGGGAGACAAACACTAAAAACATTTCAAATCAAGAGACTATTTACCCAAATCACCCTTATATTAAGCATTGAGAAAAAGTTAGTCAAAGATAGATGATGATTAGGGTTAACAACTGTTTTGATTTAGCATGAACATTGTAACACTAATTTTCTTTCCCATTTAAATATTAATAATGATCCTCACTGCCACTATCATAGGCAATGAAATTTTTTGATCTCATTAATATCTTCATCGGAAAATCATACTTTCGATTAACGTTTTCAATTTATGTTATCATTAAAATTTTGAAAAAAAATCCATATTATAGTAATATAATTGTAGGAAAAAAATTCTAAACATAGCGGACAACTAAGATTAACAACAAACCAGATTTGGCATGAACTTTATAATACTCGTTTTAATTCTCATTCGAAGATTAATAATGATCCTCATTATAACTCCTTTAAGGCGGTAAAATTGTATTCTCATCAACATCGATCTTCATCGAAAAACCCTACTTCCGACTAACGTTCTCCATTTATATCACTCGTTAGGAATCCTTTGGATTTTCAATAGATTTTCAGTTTTTGGGTCGTCTAGGTTAAATAGAAAGATTATTAGTTAGGGTTTGTGTTAAAAATCCTTATTTTATGCCCTTTTCAATCTTCGTAGAAGGATTATTTTGCCCCTATTCGATTTAAGATTGAAGATCCTCATAGCAAAAATTTTATTTTTGTGGATATTAAAGATTCATCTCATGACGACTACATTGTCAATCATTTATGCACATTTGATATCGTTATTAGTAATGAGTTTCTAAGGCAAGTTAAAGTAACATAAACCTTATCGATTACCTTTAGGTAAAACTAATAAATGTTTGCTTAATTGACTACCTTCAATTTTAAATTAACATAAATGAGTTACTAAAATTTGAGACGCCAAGGGTATGTTTGGTAAGAGATGTAGATTGCTAGAAGATTAATATGGATGTAGATTATAAGGGATATATCTTCAATAACCTTGGTTGAGAGGGGTTAATTTTGAGATTACAAGAGATTATTTTCACTCATATAAGTCATTTTAATAATCTCATCCACAATTTTCATCTCTTACTCAACGCACTCTAAAATATAATCACTTTAATATAATATAAAATAACCCCCAGTAATCCCTTATCAAACACACCTTAAGTTGTACATGTGGTAGGTAGAAAATTGGTGATGATAAAAAATATAATATATTTTGGATATAAAAATTACCTTAAATTATTTTGTTTTAAATATAAATCTGCTAAAAGGGTAAAAATCTCTCTTTTTAGATTTCAAGATGTTTTTAAAATAAACTATTCTGTGGGTATTTCTTACAAACCACACCCTTGTTTTAACCCATATATTTTCTCTCTATATATATATACCTCTCTTCTACTCCGCAGCCTCCTCACAAAAAAACTTGTCCTCTTATTCTTCTCTAATTCCAATTGTGTAAGTATTTCTCTCAAACCGAACCTCTTATTTCCTTATTTCCCCTTCACATATGCAATTTCTTCATAGATTTTGAATTTTTTTATAAAATTCGATTAATCTCTAATTTATTCTTGATTTTTAGGTGTTTGTCCCCTCAAACTTGCATCGAAAATGGTTAGATCAAGCATGAGCATCAACACTAGTAGACCACTTGAAGCAGGTGATATATAGATTCTATCAACTTCTATTTTTTAGATTTGGTAATTTTGACAAGTATAAATTTTCGGTGTTTTCAATTATTATCTTGAAAATTTGCAATTTTCTTGTTGAAAATGGCATATTTATGGTTGAAAAGTAACCTTTTTCAATGATTTTTGTATATATCTCAAATTTCATTTTGTTTCTATAGAAATCATCTTTAGTCTTTTTCAATTTCATATTAATCAGTAAAACGAAATAAAAATGTCATAATCCAATCCGTAATTTCGAAAGATAAAAAAACGGATTTGTATTATTTATTTTAGATCTCTAATGAGGACGTATAATATTTTGGGGGAAGTTGTATTTACCCTTTTTAAAACAAATTTTACAAAAGAAAATAGAAAACAAATAAATTGTATGAATATAGTTTTCGTTCCTCTTATTGTGTTAATCATGTATGTATCATTTGTTTAAGTTGAAATTCTATAAAATCGATTAAAAACGATATGACACGCTAAAATGAAGTTATTTTGATATATAAGCCCGTAAAGTCGTATGTAACGCGACAAGTAGGATTTTGTTATATATAAGTCATTTAAATCTATACCAGACGAGTAAGAAAATAAGAAATATATTATTATCTTAAGGTTAAATTTACTAACCTAAGTTAATATAGTTAATAATATATCTATATTAAATAGAATATGTAAATTTTAAAATTGTTAGATTGATTGATTTTTTTGTGTGGGAAGATTGATTGATTGTTGATCATATTGGTTGGAGTTTCATCAATTATCATTAAAATAACTACATTATTTATAATTAAATGATTATTTTATTCTGTAATATGTTTATATTTAGTAAATATTTATACATTACTATTTATTGCGTGATAAATATGAATTCATACATATGTATTGTTGATATGTACACATTTACTCTAGTTATTGCATTGACAAATATGATATGTTTTATATATATACAAATATGAATTCATGCATATGTATTTTTGCTTATACTATTATGAACATTATTCCTTATTGTACAATACAAGCATATCAAAGATTCAAAGTATCAGTATCATTTTATTTATGTGGAGATCTTATTAGAAAATATAACTAGGAAGATTGAAAGAAAAAAAAATTGTGGGCATAAATTTTATATTAAGTACAAGTTTGACATTTATATAGTTATATAATAAATTGTCCAATTTTGTAAATAGAAGAAAAGTGCATATTTTACTTAATCACACACTTTTTATATTTGTAAACATGCACTCTTAATAAGGCTTCATAAGGTTGTTCATAAATCGATTTGGATCAACCCGGACAGCTGAACCCAACCCTAGATTGACAATATATGCTAGAGTAGGTCCTTTGTCCAAAGTATTAGAGTTTCTAGTTAGGATTAGGTCAATCTAAACTTCAATTCGAACCATTTTGAACATTTGAAACAAAATAATAATTCTAAAACAAGACACAAAGTATCTACTTTTATTTATTAGCATGACATGACTCATTAGAGTTTCTAGTTAGGATGGTCATAAACAAATGAATAACCTAGACTCTATTACTCTTTAATTTTCATATTAAGAAGTTAATTACTCACCCTTCCTTGCATTTTATCCTTCATCTTTCTTTTTTGATTTAACTATTTAAATTGTCTAATACGGTTACAAATACTTACCGGAAATATTATGCTCTTTGGAAATTTAATCCGGGGCTACGGCAAGTGATTTATTTTTACCTTATACTTTTTCACGACAATTTGTTTGGTAGTTTGATATTTAAGTACTCATCAAGGAGTTTGTTGATATATCAAATTATCAAGATATGAGTATGAGATTGATATCCGATATCTTAGTTTTGTATGTTTAGCATATGAATGGAAGAGTATTATGAGCATATCAAAATATGTATGTCAAACATTAGGTATGAGCTTCATTTATGTTTATCAGCATATCTCATATCAAGGTGTAGATACCAAATATACACTGAAGACATTTATGAACGTTTTATAACATCCTTACGAAAAATTTGTTACTTACTAATGTTTTGTAAATATTTTACAATTTTGTATGTATAGAGATACACGAACAAGTTGGTGTACAAAACGATGTTCCTCGTGAACAAACTCATGAAGCTCCAATTGTAAGTTTATATATAAAATCTATCAATTTATTTTATGTGTATAAACAATATAGCTAACTTGTTATGGTCAATTCTTATTGTTTTTTAGGTCAATGTTGCTACTCAAGTGATTAAGGCTCCAATCAATGAAGCTGACATGAGTAAGATTCAAATTCTACTTTTTTTTTATAGTTGAGATGGACAATGTTATTAAGAGTATAATTGAGCTATAACATGTGGTTCACATCAACTCATTTTTGCCTTCAATTTAATTCGAGAACAGAAGAGATGGTAGGATATGCGAATCCGAATGCAACTCATGATGAAATGAAGTCTTCTCCTGTTGTAGACACCCCCGAGCTTGTGATGGAGGAGTACACTAGTAAAGATGGCCTGATTGATCATACACTTATAATATTTGTTTCAAATGTTGTAATAACAAATTTAATACTATGAAGATGTAATGGGAAATGTGAATCATGTTGTTGCTCAAGACATTATGATTGATGTCAAAAACTGCTTGGAAATCACTTCGATGGAACCGAACTCCAGGAAATCATAGTAAGTAAACATTCTAGCATATTTTCATTGTCGTATCATTTATTAAACTTCTTTTATGATTCATGATTATATTCGATTTGATAATTTGTGGTTTCATGTGAAGAGGACTACTCAAAATCATTCCCCCGAGAATGGCTTCGAAAATATTGATCACGTAGTTAATCAAAATGATGTTGTTGAAGATGTGTGCATTTATTCCGATTATTATGAACCCGAGAAGGAAGATAGTGAGGTGAGATGAACTATATATATATATATATATATATATATATATATATATATATATATATATATATATATATATATATATATATATATATATATATATATATATATATATTAGCCCTAGGTTGTACAATATCAAGAATATGTGCATGCATGGTCCGATGCGACGAATTGTTAATTTGTCTTGAATACTTATGTGACTGTTTGCTCTATGTTCAGGATGATATTATATCAAGAAATACTAAGGTGAATATAGACTTGGTTGGTAGATGTGTAACTAAATATGTGGCGTTACATGGGATGGGTTGCAACTTATAACGTCGAAACCGGGATGTTTACGGTATGAAATAGAATTGTATGGTAGTATTATAAAGATTTTGCGTGTGAATCGTTTTGGGTAAGAGAATATTATAAATTGTGTGCAGATGTTGTTTGAAGATTCAATCGTCGAAGTAGTCGATCTCACGGTTTTGGAAGGTTATTTACCAACGGTTCCTCAAATTGAAAGTTATTTTGCCCCTAAGATTCGTAGGTAAAGTGTTTTTTTTTCAAGTTTTGAACTTATGTATTATGCTTCTGACACATATCGCGGTTTTAACTTGAATATATGATTCGTAAAGCGCTAGGTCACGCCAAAGGGATGAACCTCCGGCGAGGAAGCGTTGGAAAGCGTGCAGGATAAATGTCACCCGATGAGGCAAATGATCGTTGTTAGTTACTGAAAGTGAGTAGAATTGAAATGTGTAATTTTTTTGCTATAGACTAGAATATAGAATATTCAAGTGCTTAAGATTGAATATGTTTTGTAGGTTTAATTGCTATGGAAGAATGAAGAGAAGAAGCTGACATGAAAGAAAAATGTTGAAGTGAAGAAGAAAATGATTTAAACTACCTTTTAAATTTAGCAAGACATCTTAAAGGGCTTGAATTGCTTTGTTTTATGCTTGGGTTTGTGATTTGGATTTGAAGTTTAAATAATGCTTTCGTGATTAAATTATCGACATTTTACATATCCTTACTTTATATAATTAGGATGCTTGCTTAGATTTAAATCTAACATCCTTCTTATGGATATGCACTCCATTGGTGTCTTGTAGGAAGATCCATTGGTCAAAGGGTACCGTGTGCTCGACTAAAAACTTAGTTTTGTGCAAAATATTGTTATTTACTTATTGATGTGGTTTAGGTCTTTTAAAATTAACCAAATACATCACTACTTCCGATCTCTTGTGCTACATGTATGGGTTCCGATAAGACCCTTATTCATATGTTGTGGGACTATGCTGGTGAGGCTTCGGTACCAGGAAACCATTAATACATTCAAGGCAAGGGTTAACACCACCGGTGCTTCGAGAGGCGAGCAAGGCATAATTGCGGCGGGGGGGATTATTAGAGATAATCAGGGAGATAGATTGACCGGTTTTGCTATGAATATTAGGTTTGTCTCGGGCCCAACTCCCATATGTTGAGTTATGGGGACTTGCTTAGGGTTTTCAGCTTGCATGGAATGTAGGATTTCTTCAAGTGAAAGTAAGATGGACTTCCTTTTTTTGCTCAAACTTATTGATAGCAGTGTGACTCCCTCGTATCCGCTCTCTAGCTTGGTATTTTGGTGTCAAGACTTCCTAACGCGAGAGTGGGATATTGCTTTTGGCCATGTGTTCCGAAAAGGTTATAAGGTGGCGGACTCGCTTTTCATTTTTGCTTTCTCTCTCAATCTTGGGGTGCATGTTTTAGATACTCCTCTATGCACTTGCTATCTTATTGTGCTTGACTTATATGGAGTTAGTTTTTCTCGTTTTACCCATTTGTAATTCGTTTTTTATTCAATAAAGCGCTCTAGCGTGGAGAGGTTCCTCTCTCCTTCATCAAAAAGAAAATAAACATCACATACTTCCGATAAAGATGTAAATGAGATCAAAAAACAAATTGCTAAATTTAAATGTATTCAGAATTATCTTTTTTTTTTATAAAATGAAAAATAGGCTAAACTATAGTGAGGATTGCAAAAATTAGTTTTCTTTTACTTATCCATTGAAAAATTTTACTTCCGATAAAGTTTCTTGATTTAGTTTACTTTATAACTTTTTTTTAAAGAAGTTGAAAACATAGTCTAAACCAAACCATAGTAAAGATTGGGAAAAAAAAAGAAGAAACAGTATCAAATACCCGACTAGGGTTGACAACAAACTAGATTTAACACGAATATTATCATAATTGTTTCCTTCCCTTTCGAAAATAAATGATGATCTTCACCATCACTTCATAAGACAATCAAAAGATATTTGATCTCATTTACATCTCCGTCGAAAACCACTAGCTACTTTCCGACTAACATTCTCAATTTCATTTATCTTTATTTTATTTTTTTAAATAGTCTAAACTATATTAAGCGCTACAAACAAAAACTAGTCCAAACATAGGCGACGATCAATTTGGGTTGACAACTTTTCAGGTTTGACACCGACATTGTCATACTTGTTTCCTTTCTCTTTCGAGGATTAATAATGATCCTCACCGTCATTCCCATAAGGCGGTGAAATTTGTTAATCTCATTCAAATTATCAAAAAAATTATACTTTCGATTAGCATTCTCCATTATGTTATCCTTAAAAAAATGGAAAATTAATCTAATTTATAGTGAGAACTAGTTCATTGCCCGCACCTTGTGCGGGTTTTACCTGAATAAAAACACTATATTATAATTTTAGTATGTATCAGTATTAATCTAATTAAAAATTAATTGTTGGTTAAAAAAATTGAGGAATTAATAATGTCTCCCCAAGAAACGTGTAGTGCAGTATATAATGGCTTTATTTAGGGTTTGTAGTTTTAAAACTATTCTACTTTCATTATTGTTTAACTATGAGATTTGATTTTAAAATATTTTTGTTAGAATATAAATTATTTTAAATTTGGTATTTGAAGTAACCGAATTTTTTTTATTTTGTTTCGATAATAATGTATTTTAAATTAATAAGATGACATGTCATGGTGACATATTTGATGAAAGATGATGTGGCCTGATGATTGTTTAGTAATTTTAATAATAAATTTTTTATAATAGAATTAATGGCAAATCTGTAAATATATTGTGGCAAATCTGTAAATAACTCAAAAATAATCTCACGTGGCATGTTTTAGGATACGACACATAAGCAAAATGTGACTTGTTTTAGTAATATGATTAGAAGTTACAACCTTGGGAAGTTAGGTCGAAATCTGTTTTTGTGAGAAATGAACCCAAAAAATTTCCAATGTGAAGGCAACTTTGTGTAATTGTGTAGATTTTGTGGAGAAGAGTGTATGAGTTTTGTTTCTATTATCTTATAGTAGGTATGACTTAGTATATCTAGAATTTTTCTTGGATTTTTAGGAGTTGTTTGAGGGTAGATAACTAAGGTTAAAGTAGTGTACTTGACTAGTTTGCTTGTAAAACTTCCTTAAGGTTTCTTTATAAATTTGAAAGTTCGGGAAACTTTCAAACTGGTTATGGATCGTTTAACGTTTATAACATGTCGGTGGACTATTTTTTGAGGTTTCGAGCCTTGTAAGACCCTTTGATAGTTTTAAGAATAGTTAGGGGCAAAGCTGTCATTTCCTTAAAGATAGGCTAATCTTGTAATTTCTTTCCGAGTAGTTCTTCCTAGTATGATAGTGTCCTAGAATCTTCTAAAAGATAGTTTGGTGATGTTGAGATGTTTTTCTAGTTTGAACAGGCTTTTGAGATCATATACGCGCGGGACCGAGACTTTACGATAGTCGGGATTTGAATCGGTTCAGGTAAGTCTTATGAACTTACTTAGCAAGTTTTCCTCGTATTGGGTGCATTGTTATGGTGGTGTGTGTGTTTTATGAATTATTAATTATAACATGATTATGACGACGTTACTTTTATATAAGACTCAAGTGTATGTATAACGAGTCGTGACATCATTGTCCAGCTCTAACATGAGACTGAAAGGTTCTCCGCGACTAGCCCATACATTGTATACGGCGAGATGCATAAAACCACTCTTATTGGTATACGAGGACGGAAAACGAGGGTCATGGGATCCTCGTGCCACACCATAAGTTGAATTAGAAGTGAATCACTTAAATAAAAGATAATAACGAGGTTTTAAGTTCAAGCATGTTGTTGTCTTTAATTTTCACATTAATGTGTGTTTTTGTTATAGTTGTGTTATCTTATAGACTGATAATTAGGATTGCTAGCTAACGGCTTTTACCGTTATGTTGTTTAGATTTCATGTAGGTTAAGGTAGTTGTAGTGTGATCCGAAGCGGATGGTCAGCCGGGTCCACATACTAATATAGATTGGGTTGTCCTTAAATATTTGCATGCATATAAGAGACTAACATTGTTTTAGGATGTTAGTAATTACGTCTCACACGGCCGTCACATTCTTTGCATTCATGTCATTATCATTTTTATAAGTTTTTTATTGGTTTTATTTACATTTATACCTTGTTGTAAGATCTAGTGAAACTGTTCTCAAGGTAAAGTCGGGACTCATTGTGAGGTCTTAAACCATGACACCTCAAATTTCAAAAATTTAGGGTGTTACACTTGGTAACCAATTTGACCCTCTTGAGAAAGTCAATAGCACCCCTCCTATTTCACCAAATGTGGGGGAAAAAACGGCATGAAGTCATATCCTTAGCAACACAAATCTCCAAATATTTTCTCTTATTCCTTAAAGTGTCTTGATAAATGGAATTAGCAGTGTAAACGAATTGTTGACATTAGTATTGAAAGGAGAGGCGCCATCAACATTTTTTTTTTTTTTAATAAATAACACTCATCAAAACGGTTTGAAAGACTACTTTTAAAAAACTATAGTTTGTAGTAAAACAATCGTAAATTTAGAATCTTTTATTTCACCGTTTGGATATTCACCCACAAATTCATCCCCGATATAAGGAAACTAACTTTTTTTTTAAAGGAAAAAGAAATATAGTACGCAATATCCAATTCTGCCGGATCGATTATGATTTGCGGAAAGGATTCAAAACGAATACAAGGTCTATCGTCATCATCCGTCAGTCTAGTAGACATATGGGTAGCTGACCTTGAAACATGGCTAATGTAAGAGCCTTAGTCTTTCGGACTGAGTTTTTGTCCTTAGCCGAGATTGGTAGGCCGAGATTGGCCTTGCCGCACCCGCGGGCATGTCTGCCGCCCCTGCGGGTTTCCGCTCCCGCGGCCTTGGGAACCGCCCCTGCGGGTTTCCGCTCCCGCGGCCTTGGGAACCGCCCCCACGGTTTTCTTGCGGCTGCAGCCGGTTTTATTGACCGGTTGACCATGCTTTACCTTTCACCCTTACTTCTTCCGTTTTACCTTGCTGAGCAAGGGTTTCATTTCATTCCCTTCACAGCCTTCCTACGTCCTCTTTGCTTCTTCATCCTTTTCCTTGATCTTGCTTGAGAATCTCTTGGAGTTTGCTAGAGTTTGATGTGACTTTGTGTTGCTGGATGTTGTGTGCATGTTTGCTGAGCTTCAGAGGCCAGCTGAGAGTATGTTCTGTACTTCCTTGGATGATCACAGCTGTGGAGGGGAGCTCCTTGCTCCTCCTTCCCTTCTTTCTTTCTTGTTCTTCTTCCTTAGCTTAGGATTAGATGGATTGATCATAGATTAATATTGGAATGTGTATGTATATGTATGTGTGTGAATTTGGATGAGAGAAGACATGATTTGATCACGTGAAGAGCCGAAGAGAAGCCGCGAGATCGCTTTCTACATCGTCACCGCCCCGGCGCCTGGAAGCCGCCGCCCCTGCGGAAGCCGTGTCGCAGCGCCCGCGCCAGCACCGCGCCTTGCCTGCGTTGCCTGCGTCCCTTGTCACCGCGCCTGCGGCTGCTCCCTGCCGCGCCTGCGGGTTGTCTATTCCGCCCCTGCGTCCCTTGATCACGCAGGTGCGTCTTGTCCCGGGACTACCTATAGTTGGGTAGCTCCTTTCCTTTCTTAGTATGAGGGACTTAGTACCATGCTAGGTATCGGATGTTGATGAGTATGATATAGATATGCCGGTTATAGCTTTGAGGTTTACGAGTTGGACATGATCCTTATGGATCCCTTGGGTCTTGGTGTGACCCCTTTGTGTGATAGGAGTTTGATATATATATATATGTATGCCTTGTATAGGCCGTGTTGTCCTCCAGTTTGGAGTGGACCTGAGTGAGAGCTGATCGTAGTGATACTACTTCTGAGGTTGAGGTAAGTCCATAGGACTTACTTAGCTACTATCCTTATATTGGATGTATGCTTGAGTGGTGTTTGTTATGTGCTTTATAACATGCGATATGGTTCATTACCGACATATGTTATATTGACCGTCCATTGTAGTGGCTGTGACAACTTACCTTTCATCCCGTAGTGGAGTCTGGGAAGTTCTCTGTAAGCTAGTTAGACCTGGTATACGGGAAGGGCACCTACCACTCCATATGGTATACGGGAAAGTGCGCTGATACCACTTCAGCTAGCTATTGCACGCAGAGGCGAGGGTTATATACATTCCTCGTGTCACGTATATTCATATACATCTATTTATACGATTGAGTGTTTGGACTTATTAAATATAATAAACCGGGTAAATGTGTGAAAGCATGATGATGTGTTATGATTCTTGATATGTGTTTGTGCTCTAGCATCTTCTTATATATGTGTATGGTTAGCTAACGGTTTTATACCGTGTTGTAGATCCTTTGCAGGTTTGGAGAGCTGCAGAGTGATCCAGAGGGGTGATCTATTGAGGGTTCGGTACACTAGGCGATATCGTGGAATGGGTTATTTATGTTGTACGGATTTCTGTTTTGACTTTGTACTCATCAGTACTCTGTATCACCTTTTTGATGTGTATATATATATATCAATTTTATGTTTTGTTTTAATCTATTGGTGCCTTGTTGTAAGATTCAGTGAACTTGTTGTCAGGCTAGGGTCAGGATCCATTCTGAGATCCTAGCCCAGTAGCACCTCGAGTCCTACGGATTTGGGGTGTTACAGCTAATTTGGAAAATAACGAGCTTTGAACACCGAGTGTAGTGTGGTATGAGTTGATGATAAAAGGTTCCATCCTTTGTTTAGCTAATAAGGCAGTTTTGAAGGTCTTCATATTACGGAAATCAATACCGCCTTGTGTTTTAGGATACTAGAGGTTGGACCAAGTGCTCCCATGCATCTTTCTATTTTTTGTAGTCGATCCCCAACAAACTCGCGCCAGCAGAGAATGAATATCACTAATAAGTCCGTTAGGTAGCCGGTATACACTCATGACGTATATTGGGATACTTTGAATCACCGATTTGATCATAACTTATTTCTCTGTACGCAATAATAAGCGTTCTTTCCAACCTTGAACCTTCTTCCCTATTTGCTCCTTTATGAACCCGAAAAATTCAAGGAAACTAACTTTATAAGGTGGGTTTTCGAATTCATTATATTTGTAAAATAAAATTCTAATATTATTTTTTTTGTTTTTTTTATTAAAAAACTTTACCTAAATATCACGCATGCCACAAAAATTGTAATTTAATGTTATTTTGTTGACATTAACGAATATATGAAGACAAATCCCTCTACTAAAGTCAATTAAACGTTGAGAGACCTAAAGTCAATTAAATCTCACTCGTCATCTTAGAATACTTTACAACTATGTTTTGTTATAGAAAAAATAGAAAATTTAGAAACTATCACAATTTCAGCCCATACTTTTATAAAGATTGTTTCTTTTTTCATTTAGTTATGTCTGTGAAAAAGCCTAGAAACATACAAACTTTTAAGTATATTTAGTATAGAAAAAAAATACAAACTAGTATTATTTTATGCAAAAAAAAGACCTAAAAATACAATTTATTTATTTATTTATTTATTTATATATTTATTTTTGATAAAGGAAAGCGGTTCGATGCACTAGACGACACACCGCCTAATGAATCGAAAGGTCGATGAAATCGGCCGACGGACTAACCATCATGAGATAACCAGAACATAATAAAAAGAAAAAAAAATACATCAAAAGATAACTTGGGATCACAACGAGCCCATCAAGAAAGGAGCACCAAATGAAGCGCCGGGTGAAACAATGCGAGGAAGAAACAACGAGAATAAGTTTGTTGAAGTAGTGCAGAGTACAACTCCCAGGGACCACCGGTTGAAACCTCAGATTTGGACTCTCCTTAAGAGCCTTCAGATTTCGATCACATATGCTCGACTCCTTCTCACGAACAAATTCAAAACTTCTTCCACGCTAATCTCACAAAATCAAGAAATACTCCGTACCATCGGACCATATAACGTGAAATCAAAGAAACTTTCTTGATGATCTATTGTTGTTTTTTTTTTATATATTTTTTTAGAACACACCTTAAATGATCATTATTATTTTCTTTGTAGGAGATCTTCCATATAATTAACCGTGTAAGGTGTAACACCCCAAATCCGTAGGACTCGAGGTGCTATTGGGCTAGGATCTCACAGTGGATCCTGACCCTAGCCTGACAACAAGTTCACCGAATCTTACAACAAGGCACCGATAGATTAAAATACAAAACGTAAAACTGATATATAAATCTCAAAAGGTAGTACATAAGTACCGTTGAGTACAAAAGAAACATATATCCGTACATCAAATATCCCATATCCCACGATAACAATCCCAGTGTACGGAGCCCTTAGCGGATCACCCCTCTGGATCACTCTGTAGCTCTCCTAACCTGCAAAGGATCTACAACACGGTATAAAACCGTTAGCTAACCATACACATATATATAGAGATGAAAGAGCACAAACACACATCAGGAATCATAACACATCATCATGCTTTCATACATTTACCCGGTTCATTATCTTTAATAAGTCCAATCACTCAATCGTATAAATATATATATATCTGAATATGAATATATGTGACACGAGGAATATAACCCTCGCCTCTCGGTGCTACTGCCGGCTGGAGTGGTCAACCGGGACTACTCCTCCGTGTACCCTAAGGGATGGAGACAACGCCCGTTCCGTGTACCAGATCTGGACAATCCGCAGAGAACCTCCCAGTCTCCTAGTGAGATGACGGGGCTAGGTTGTCACGGCCCTACAGTGGGCGCATACTAAACCATAGGTAGGTAATAACCACATCACATGCTATCAAGCATATAACACATACACCACTCATGCATACTGTAACACCCCAAATCCGTAGGACTCGAGGTGCTATTAGGTTAGGATCTCACAATGGATCTTGACCCTAGCCTGACAACAAATTCACTGAATCTTACAACAAGGCACCAATAGATTAAAACAAAACATGAAACTGTTGTATATATATACCGATCAAAAGGTAATACAAAGTACTGCTGAGTACAAAAGTCAAAACATAAATCCGTACAATATGAATAACCCAAAATCCCACGATGTCATCCAGTGTACGGAACCCACAGCAGATCACCCTCTCTGGATCACTCCGCAGTTCTCCTAACCTGCGAGGGATCTACAACACGGTATAAAAGCGTTAGCTAACCATACACATATATAGCATGAACATAAGCACAATCACATATCAGGAATAATAAACACTTCAGCATGATATCAAACATTTACCCGGTTTATTATCTTTAATAAGTCGAATCACTCAATCGTATAAATATATATATATATATATGAAGATAGGTGACACGAGGAATATAATCCTCGCCTCTGAGTACAATAGTCAGCTGGAGTAGTATCAGCACACCTCCCGTGTACCCTATGGGAGTGGTGAGGGTCCTTTCCGTATACCAGATCTGGCATGACTACAGAGAACCTCCCAGACTCCACGACAGGATGAAAGGGAAAAGTTATCACGGCCACTAAAATGGCAGTCAATATAATATAAGTCGGTAAGGAACCATATCACATGCTACAAAGCATAAACACGCACCACTCATGTAACATCCAATATAGAGATGGCAGCTAAGTAAGTCCTATGGACTTACCTCAATCTCGGAAGTAATCCCAACTATGATCAACTCTCACTCAGGTCCACTCCAAACTGGAGGACAACACGGCCTATACAAGGCATACATATATATATATATATATCAAACTCCTATCACATAAAGGGGTCACACCTAGACCCAAGGGGTCCATAAAGATCATATCCAACTTGTAACCTCAAAGCCGTAACCGGCATATCTATATCATACTCATCATAAACCGATACCTAGCATGATACTAGTTCCCTCATACTAGGAAAGGAAAACAGCTACCCAACTATGGGTAGTCCCGGGATAAGACGCACCTGCATGATCAAGGGACGCAGGGGCGGAACGCAGGAAACCGCGGGCGCGGTGGCACTAAGCCACGGGGGCGGTGACAAGGGTCGCTGGCAACGCAGGCACGGCGCGGGTGCTGCGGCACAAGGTCCGCAGGGGCGGTGACTTCTGGCCGCGGGGGCGGCGACAGTGCAGAACAAGATCTCGTGATTCTTCTTCGGTTCTTCACGTGATCAAATCCCACCTTTTCTCTTCCAAATCCACACACAAACATGTCCATACACATACTAACATCAATACCCTTAGCATACATCTAATCCTAAGCTAGAAAGATTGAATCAAAGAAGAAGAGAAGGAGAAGAAGAAAGAACTCACCACTACTGAAGATCCTAGGCTGCAAGGAGGATCAACACACACCAAAGCTGGCTTCCAAGCTCAGCAACACACAGACTAGCATCATCATCAACCACAAAGTACAACAACTCTCTTCCAAACCAAAGGAAACCAAGACAAGATCAAGGTGAAGCAAGGGATAAGCAAGAAGAACGTGGAAAGTTGAAGAAAGGAGTGAGGATGGAAACCCTTGATCAGCCAAGAGCAAGCAAAGACATAAGCAAAGGTAAAGCACGGGTCAACGAAGTCAACAAAGCCGGCTGCATCCGTCAGAATCCACAGGCGCGGTCTCCTGAGCCGTAGGGGCGGCACCTGGTACCCGCGGGTGCGGCTAGGCCAATCTCGGCCAAAGCTAAACTCGGCTAAAGTCCAATCTCGGTCCGAAAGGATAGGGCTCTTACACATACATCCAATATAAGGATGGCAGCTAATTAAGTCCTATGGACTTACCTCAACCTCGAAGTCTCAACTATGATCAACTCTCAACCTGGTCCACTCCAATCTGGAGGACAACACGGCCTATACAAGGCATAACAACATATATCAAACTCATATCCATCATAGGGGTCACACCTAGACCCAAGGGATCCATAAGGATCGTATCCTAACTCATAAACCTCAAATCCATAACCGGCATAAACGATAACCTGATCATCCTCATTTTATCCTCATACACATACCTAGCATACCACTAAACCGCTCATACTAGGAAAGGAAAGAATCTACCCCACTCTAGGTAGACCCGGGACAAGACGCACCTGTGTGACAGAAAGACGCAAGGGCGGAACAGGCAACCCACAGGTGCGGTAAGGCTCGGCCGCAGGCGCGGTGACCGTGGCCCCTGGCAAGCGCAGGCGCGAAATAACGTGGTCGCTGTCACTGGGACCGTTGCCGCGGGGCGGTGGCTTCTGGCCGCGGGTGCGGCGACAAGGTACCCGCAGGGGCGCTTTGCTGGACCGCGGGGGCGGTGTCAGTGCAGAAGATGATCCCGCGGTTCTTCTTTCACTCTTCACGTGATCAATTCACATCTCTTCCATTCCATAACCACATACAACCATATACAAACACAAACTAACATCAACATACATCTATACATGCATCTAATCCTAAGCTAAGGAGAAAGAACAAGAAAGAAAGAAGGGAAGGAAGGATGAAGAAGCAAGGAACTCACCACTACTGTTGGTCTAGGCAAGACAAGATCACAACCACTATCTCAGTTGGCATCACAAGTTCAGCAACTAAGCACATCATCAACCTCAGCAAGGCCACAACACCAATCTCTTCCAAACCCAAGGGAAAACAAGAACAAGATAAAGGAGATGAAGGAGGAAGCAAGAAGGACGTAGAAAGGCTGGGAATGAAGTGATGAAGAAGCCCTTGATCGCTAAGGAAAAGAATAAGAGGAGGAAAGAGTAAAGCACGGGTCAAAAGGTCAACAAAGCCGGTTGCAGCCGCCGGACACCGCAGGGGCGGTTCCCTGAGCCGCAGGGGCGGGAACCCACAGGGGCGGGAACCCGCAGGGGCGGCACACAAGCCTGCGGGCGGCTAGGCCAAATCTCGGCCAAAGCCAAACTCGGCTAAAGTCAAATCTCGGTCCGAAAGACTAAGGCTCTTACACCTCACCCCCTAAAAACAAGTTTCGTCCCGAAACTTGTAAAATCCTCAAACAACACGGACTCATAAGCCGAGGCATAACCCTTTATAACCTCAAACATAAGCATGGAGGAAATCATCAACTCCAGCAACAAACTATATTATCCAGGGTATAGAGGAAAACCATCTCTAGCCAAACCATAAACACATCACAAGGCATAGAGGAATCACATCTCTAGCCGTATCATAACCATAACAGAAAGGCATGGAGGAAATACATCTCCAGCAACACTATGTCCATCAAAATAGCATGGAGGAATAACATCTCCAGGCCAGCTGAATCCTAAACGTATCACAATAGCATGGAGGAAAGAGCCATCTCTAGCTATAAACAATCGCACTAGCACAATAGGATCTAATAAGATCATAATCAGATCACAACTAGTACGAAAATAAACACAGCATGACATATAAGCACATAAGCACATAATACTCACCAAGATAGTACTAAGATCTACTCGGTGATCCTACTGGTGCACCTATCTCGGCATACAACTCTGGATAGTTCCTCTGGATACTATCCTCAGTCTCCCATGTAGCCTCATCAATTCCTCGTCTCGACCACTGTATCCTCAGCATAGGAACATCCTTCGAACGCAGGCGTCTCATACCTCGTTCTAGGACTGCAATCGGGTGCTCAACAAAAGTGTGGTCCGGCTCAACCACCAAATCATCATAACTCACGATATGTCTCGGATCTGGTATGTACTCCCTCAGCTGAGACACGTGAAACACAGGGTAAACACCCTCTAACCTCGGAGGCAAAGCCAATCTGTATGCTGCACTCCCAACCCGATCCTGAATCTCGAACGGTCCGACATATCGGGGGCTCAACTTCCCCTTAATGCCAAAATGCCTAACACCTCGTGTCGGAGACACTCTCAGCCACACATGGGCGCCTACTCTGAACTCTAGAGGTCTACGCCTCCTATCAGCATATGACTTCTGACGGCTCTGAGCAGTCAACATCCTCTCTCTAATCAATGTTACACGAGCTGCATCATCCTGAATCTGATCGGGTGCTAAACCACTAACACCGCTCTGCTCATCCCAACATAACGGGGTACGACATCTCTGTCCATACAGTGCCTCAAATGAGGTCATCTCAATAGATGCATGCCAGCTGTTGTTGTAGGAGAACTCAACAAGTGGGAGATTATCCATCCACACCTGTCCCCAATCCAACACACAAGCTCGCAGCACGTCCTCCAGGGTTTGAATGGTCCTCTCTGACTGACCATCTGTCTGAGGATGGAACGCAGTCGTGAAGTGCAAGCTCGTCCTTAGGGCAGTTTGAATATGCTGCTAGAATCTCGAGGTAAATCGCCCATCTTTGTTTGAGACGATCGTCCTCGATACACCATGGAGTCTCACTATCTGCCTAGTATACTCCTCAGCTAATCTGCTCACCGGCCACGTCTCCCTGATAAGAATGAAACGTGCCGCCTTCGTCAATCTGTCTACTATGACCCAGATGGCATCAAAACTCCGGCTCAGCCTTAGTCCGGTCACAAAATCCATGGTGACGTCCTCCCACTTCCTCTGTGGAATAGGAAGTGGATGGAGCTTACCTCAAGGTTTGAAATGCTCGATCTTGACCTGCTGGCAGGTCGCACACTGTGCCACAAATCTGGCCACATCGGGCTTCAGCCCTCCCCACCAATATAGACGTCTCAGATCCTGATACATCTTACTCGTACCTGGATGTACAGAGTAAGGGGTGTAATGAGCCTCCTGTAATCTCCTCTGTCTCAGCTCTTTATCAGCAGGTACACAGACACGACCGCGGCGCCTCAAAACTCCATCTTCTCCAAGCAGAAACTGGGGTGCCTCATCTCGAGACATCCTATCTCGTATCCTCATCAAAGTAGGGCAGGTCTCTTGCTTCTGTTGGATCTCGCCCAACAGATCAGGAAGGACCTCTAATGTACGCAGCTAGGCATCCTCATCAGGAAACTGGATGTCCAACTCTAATTAGATCAGGTCTCTCTGTAACTGATGTTGAACTGTCAGCCTCGCAATCGCCTGCTCTCGAGGCGTCTTCCTGCTCAGGGCGTCGGCGACAATGTTCACCTTCCCTGGATGGTACAGAATCTCTAAATCGAAGTCCTTGATCAGCTCAAGCCACCTACGCTGGCGGTTATTCAATTTCCGCTGAGTGAAAATATACTTCAGAATCTTATGGTCTGTGAAGATCTGACATGTAGCACCATACAGGTAATGTCTCCAGATCTTCAGTGCATGAACTACCGCGGCCAACTCCAGATCAAGAGTCGGGTAGTTCTCCTCATACGTCTTCAGCTGTCGAGACGCATATGCAATTACCCTGCCTCTCTGCATCAAAACACATCCCAAGCCTAGCTTGGATGCATCATTGTAAACCACAAAATCCTCAGTACCCTCTGGCTGTGCCAAAAAAGGAGCAGAAGTCAAACACCTCTTCAACTCCTCAAAACTCTGCCTGCACTGATCAGACCACACAAATCTGGTAGTCTTCCTCAGCAAATTCGTCAGTGGACGGGCAATCACAGAAAATCCCTCCACAAAGCGTATGTAATAACCGGCTAGGCCAAGGAAACTACGTACTTCCTTGACGTTCGTCGGTGTCATCCATGTTGCTACTGCCTCAATCTTCACTGGATCCACCTTGATCCCCTCATCTGAAACCACACGACCCAAGAATGCTACCTCTGGCATCCAGAACTCACACTTAGAGAACATAGCATAAAGTTCTCTATCCCGCAAAACCTGCAATACAATCCTTAGATGTCCTGCATGCTCCTCTCCGTTGCGAGAGTATACCAGAATATCATCAATAAAAACCACCACAAACTGGTCCAGGAAGTCGATGAAGATACTGTTCATCAACTTCATAAAGACGGTTGGGGCATTCGTAAGCCCAAATGGCATCACTACAAACTCGTAGTGGCCATATCTGCTCCGGAATGCTGTCCTGTGCACATCTTGTTCCCTCACCCTCAACTGGTGATACCCGGAACGCAGGTCAATCCTAGAGAACACAGTCGCTCCCTGTAGCTGATCTAACAGGCAACCCGCAGGCGCGGTAAGACGCAGGGGCGGAACAGGCAACCCGCAGGGGCGGAACAGGCAACCCGCAGGCGCGGTAAGACTCGGCCGCAGGCGCGGTGGCCGCGGCCGCTGGCAAGCGCAGGCGCGGTGGCCGCGGCCGCTGGCAAGCGCAGGCGCGGAATAACGCGGCCACTGGCGCTGGGACCGTTGCCGCGGGGGCGGTGGCTTCTGGCCGCGGGTGCGGAGACAAGGTACCCGCAGGGGCGCTTTGCTGGACCGCGGGGGCGGTGACAGTGCAGAAGATGATCCCGAGGTTCTTCTTTCACTCTTCACGTGATCAATTCACGTCTCTTCCATTCCAGAACCACATACAACCATATAAAAACACAAACTAACATCAACATACATCTATACATGCATCTAATCCTAAGTTAAGGAGAAAGAACATGAAAGAAAGAAGGGAAGGAAGGAGGAAGAAGCAAGGAACTCACCACTTCTGCTGGTCTAGGCAAGACAAGATCACAACCACTATCTCAGCTGGCATCACAAGCTCAGCAACTAAGCACATCATCAACCTCAGCATGGCCACAACACCAATCTCTTCCAAACCCAAGGGAAAACAAGAACAAGATCAAGGAGATGAAGGAGGAAGCAAGAAGGACGTAGGAAGGCTGGGAATGAAGTGATGAAGAAGCCCTTGATCAGCTAAGGAAAAGAATAAGAGGAGGAAAGAGTAAAGCACGGGTCAAAAGGTCAACAAAGCCGGTTGCAGCCGCCGGAAACCACATGGGCGGTTCCCTGAGCCGCAGGGGCAAGAACCTGCAGGGGCGGCACACAAGCCCGCGGGGGCAGCTAGGCCAAATCTCGGCCAAAGCCAATCTCGGCTAAAGTCAAATCTCGGTCCGAAAGACTAAGGCTCTTACATAAGGTTCAAACTAAAATTGAATTGTCATAATAGGTTCCTTCTGTCTAATTAATAATGGGTTTAAACTAAAATTGAAAATGAAGTAATATTATATTTTACTAATAAAAAAACTCGAAAGTGACAAAATTTTTGACATAGAAATTACACATATAACAAAGATCATAATTAATATTATATTTTACTAATAATATTTTTACATGTTTAAAAAAACACTAACACCCTAACATAGAAACTAAGAGCAAGTTCACCCGTTGGGACAAAATGTCAAATGTCACAAGGTTATATATCATTGGGTCAAATATTATTCATTGCCACTGAACATATGTTATAACCCGTTTTTGTTTCTTAAAGGGTTAAACTCAATGTGATTTCATTTATTTATTATTTTTGTTGATATAATTTGAAGGTTGTTTCAAAGAAAAATCACCTTTTATTTTTTATAAACAAATAAAAAATAAATATAATATAAAAAATTAAAATGAGGTGTTTGTACAAACAGTTTTTTTTTAAAAATTCACTAAAATAAAATCATAACAATATATTATAAAATAACGATAAAAGCACTCATATTAAATTGATAAAGTATATATATATATATATATATATATATATATATATATATATATATATATATATATATATATATATATATATTATAGTTATTTTTTTAGAAAAAGAGTTGTTTTAATGAAAATATATTGAAATGAGACCATTTATGAATATAATATTGATTTTAACCGATTTTGAAATGTCAAATGAAAACCGGTTAAAACAAATGGGTAGAGATCGTTTTTCAATATTGAATGTCGCCACATCACATTATCTATGTGGAGACCGGTTAAAATCGAACGGGTGAATTTGCTCTAAGGAGTAAAGAAAAGAGACAATTGATATCCTTCACACGTACTAAGATAAATTACATAAATTTTTTTTAAGAATAATAAATGTATAGCTTTAATGTATTTTTGTAAAAATGTTTTCCATTAATTTTCATGTACAATTATTTTGAAAAATGACTTTAAGGTTAGATGACAATTATAACAAAGTAGAAGTGGTGGGTTATTGTATGATTTCAACCGAATTGAAACTAAATTTGAAAATGTATTTAATTTTGAGGTTTTTAGGTCCGATATATTTTTTAGTTTTATTTTTGAAAGGAAGACAACGTGACATATTATTACATATTCATCTCCGCTAGTTCAAGAAAACTTGACGAAAAATGGAGAAAATACAACAATTGTTTACCCAAAGTTGGGTAAAGTGGAACAGCACAGTGGCTAGGCTTGGGCTGCAAGCCTAAACCGTCGGTTTAGGGTTGCAAACCAGCGGTTTAGCCAAGGCCAAACCTAAACCGAAACTGGGGCCCTTGAAACCGGCAAACCGCCGGTTTGTCGGTTTAGCACGGGTTATAAAAAAAATAATAAATAAATAAATACAAAGTAATAATGTTAAAAAAATATATATATTATATAAAAATAAAAAATTACTATAAAAAAATTAGTATATAAAAACTAGTAATTAAAATTTATACCAATTAAATAAAAGAAACATAAATTCAATTTAAAAAAAACTCGGAAAAATTAAAGGGCTTGAATCGGTTTCCCGGTTGCCTACGTATCCTCTCGGGATTAAGAGGAATCAAAGCCCACGTAGTTCTCTAACCTTGACTTACCTTTTTCGGACTTCCGAGTTTTTTTTAATCCCGCTTACCTTTCGATGTCGGACTCGGAAGTATTGCCGGCGTCTTCAGAGTTGGAATCCGATTTGGAGTCGTATACCGGTGCATTCCGTTGTTTCCGCTTAGCCGCCCTTATCCAATCTTGAATACAAACTTGCATCTCCAACTTCTCGGGCTTCAATTGAGTTCGGTTGTGACCGAGAATGTTCCCGCCTCGGTTAAATGCTTGCTCCACCGCAACCGTTGATGCGGGCACGGCCATGATTTGTTGTACAATTTTAACTAAGGTTGGATATTTGGGAGCTAATCTCTTCCACCAATCCAAAATATCAAATTCAACATTATCATCAAAATAAAAACAAGTGTTAAGATAATCTTGATATTCAGATGAATGTCTAGGTGTTTTTTTTCTTCTAGTTTGTTGTGCAAGTGAAAGAGAAGAAGATGAACTAGTACAAGAGGGAGATGGACTAAGTGCAGTAGAAGAAGAGCTAGCACTAGATTCAAATGTACTAAGTAATTTTCCAATTTCGGTATTAACTTGTTGCACAATGTTAGGAACATTAATGTTTTCTTGTGTTAAGTTTACACACAAACAATCATAATAAATAGTCAATAAATCGGAAAGACCATCTAGTTTAAGTCTAGGATCAAAAACGGCGGTTACAAGATAAATCATGGAATGTCTTGATAATATTTAAGTCATTTATCTTTCATATCAAACATACAATCCGTGAGACAAGGTATGTTAAAACATTTTACAAAAGCTTCGGAAACATTAACGGCAATTTCTAAAAATCTATGAGATGTTGGAGTGTAAACACAACTCATGGTATTAGTTGTAACACCATGAATCCGTACAACTCGAGGTGTTACTGGGCTAAGATCTCACAATGGATCCTGACCCTAGCCTGACAACAAGTTCACTGAATCTTACAACAAGGCACCGATAGATTAAATACAAAACATCAAACTGATATATAAAAGTATCAAAAGGTTTATACAACATTTTGCTGAGTACAAACAAAACATAAATATATACATGATCAAAAGATCCCATATCCCACGAGAATGACCCAGTGTACGGAGCCCTCAGCGGATCACCCACTATGGATCACTCTGCAGTTCTCCTAACCTGCAAGGGATCTACAACACGGTATAAAACCGCTAGCTAACCATACACATATATGAGATGAGCATAAGCACAAGCACAAGTCAGAAATACTAAACACCTCATCATGATATTACACATTTACCCAGTTTATTATCTTTATAAATATAGTCCAACACTCAAATCGTATATATAAATATCAATATGAATATATGTCACACGAGGAATATAACCCTCGCCTCTCGGTGGTAATCCCAGCTGGAGTGGTCAACCGGGACGACTCCTCCGTGTACCCTAAGGGAATGGAGACAGTGCCCGTTCCGTGTACCAGATCTGGATGTTCCGCAGAGACCAGTGTTCCATAGGGATGAGTGGGCAAGGCTGTCACGGCCCTACAATGGGCAGTCACTAAACCATAGGTCGGTAAGAATCAATCCTCACATGCTATCAATCACATATCAAACACCACTCATGCACACATCCAATATACGGATGGCAGCTAAGTAAGTCCTACGAACTTACCTCAACCTCGGAAGTCTCAAACCCCAACGGCTCCAACTCTGGAGATCAACACTGCCTAGTAACAAGACATAACCATACATCACACTCATATCCATCAAAGGGGTCACACCTAGACCCAAGGGATCCATAAGGATCATATCCTAACTCATAAACCTCAAAGCCCTAACCGGAATACAGATATATCACATCCTCATCATTCTATCCTCATACAAATACCTAGCATGCTACTAACCCGCTCATACTAGGAAAGGAAAGGATCTACCCAACTCTAGGTAGACCTGGGACAAGACGCACCTGCATGACGGAAAGACGCAGGGGCGGAACAGGCAACCTGCAAGCGCGGCAATGCTCGGCCGCAGGCGCGGTGACAGTGGCCGCAGGCAAGCGCAGGCACGGGCGCATGCGCTGTGACACGGCTCCCGCAGGGGCGGTGGCTTCCAGGCGCGGGTGCGGCGACAAGGTACCCGCAGGGGCGGCTTTGTTAGACCGCGGGGGCGGCGACAGTGCAGAAGGTGATCCCGCGGTTCCTCTTCGGCTGTTCACGTGATTAAATCACGTCTTCTTCATTCCAAAGTCACATACAACCATATACATACACAATCCCACATCAACATACATCTATACATGCATCTAATCATAAGCTAAGGAAGATGAAATCAAAGAAAGGAAGAAGAGAAGAAGAAGAAGACTTACCACACTTGTGGTCTAGGCAAGGAAAAGAACACAACTATCACCTCAGTTGGCCTCCAAGATCAGCAACAACATCCATCAACATCATCATCAACAACAATACACAACTCTCTTTCAAACTCAAGGCAAACCAACTCAAGATCAAGAAGAAGAAGAAGAAAGGGAGAAGCAAGGAGAACGTAAGGGTCTGGAAAGGGAATGAGGAACACTTGCTCAACAAGCCAAAGCAAGGGAAAAGGTCAAGGAAGTGAAAGAGTAAAGCACGGTCAAAGGTCAACAAAGCCGGCTGCAGCCGCAGGAAACCGCAAGGGCGGATTCCTTGGCCGCAGGGGCGGATCATGGCTCAACACTGGCTCCAAGACTAAGGCTCTTACACCTCACCCCCCCTAAAAACAAGTTTCGTCCCGAAACTTGTAAAGTCCTAACCATTCGGACTCAAAAGTCGAGGTATAACTCTCTCTACCGGAGGAATCACATCTCCGCACATATGGTATCAACCTATATCGCTTTATAACCTCAAGCAAGGGCATGGAGGAACTCATCATCTCCAGCTGTGAGATCACTATACTATTCAAGGCATAGAGGAAAAACATCTCTAGCCAAACCATCATCATATCACAAGGGCGTAGAGGAAAAACATCTCTAGCCAACTCATACTCATAACAGAAAGGCATGGAGGAAAAAACATCTCCAGCATCACTATGTCCATCAAAATAGCATGGAGGAATAACCATCTCCAGCTGAATCCTAAACGTATCACAATAGCATGGAGGAAAGAGCCATCTCCAGCTATAAGCAATAATCATACTAGCACAACAAGATCTAATAAGATCACACATCATAACTCAGCTAGTATGAAAATAAACACATCATAGCATATAAGCACATAAGCATAACACTCACCAAGATAGTACTAAGATCTACTCGGTGATCCTACTGGTGCATCTATCTCGGTATAAAACTCTGGATAGTTCCTCTGCATACTATCCTCAGTCTCCCATGTAGCCTCATCAAGTCCTCGCCTCGACCACTGTATCCTCAGCATAGGAATGTCCTTCGAACGCAGGCGTCTCATACCTCGCTCTAGGACTGCAATCGGGTGCTCAACAAAAGTGTGGTCCGGCTCAACCACCAAATCATCATAACTCACAATGTGTCTCGGATCTGGTATATACTCCCTCAGCTGAGACACGTGAAATACAGGGTGAACACCCTCTAATCTCGGAGGCAAGGCTATATTGTATGCTGCGCTCCCAACCCGATTCAGAATCTCGAACGGTCCGACATATCGGGGGCTCAACTTCCCCTGAATACCAAAACAACACCTCGTGTCGGAGACACTCTCAGCCACACATGGGCTCCCACTCTGAACTCTAGAGGTCTACGCCTCCTATCAGCGTAAGACTTCTGACGGCTCTACGCAGTCAGCATCCGCTCTCTAATCAGTGCTACTCGAGCCACATCATCCTGAATCTGATCAGGTTCTAAACCACTAACACTGCTCTGCTCATCCCCAGCATAACGGAGTACGACATCTCTGTCCATACAGTGCATCATATGGGGTCATCCCAATAGATGCATGCCAGCTATTGTTGTATGAGAACTCAACAAGTGGGAGATGATCCGTACACACTTGTCCCCAATCCAACACACAAGCTCGCAACATATCCTCCAGGGTCTGAATGGTCCTCTCTGATTGACCATCTGTCTGAGGATGGAAGGCAGTAGTAAAGTGCAAACTCATCCCCAGGGCAGTCTGAATCTACTGCCAAAACCTCGAGGTAAATCGTCCATCTCTGTCTGAGACGATCGTCCTCGGTACACCATGGAGTCTCACTATTTGCCTAGTGTACTCCTCTGCTAATCTACTCACCGGCCACGTTTCCCTAATAGGAATGAAACGTGCCATCTTCGTCAATCTGTCCACTATAACCCAGATAGCATCAAAACTCCGACTCAGTCTCAGCCCAGTCACAAAATCCATGGTGACATCCTCCCACTTCCTCTGTGGAACATGAAGTGGATGGATTTCACCTCCAGGTCTGCAATGCTCTATCATGACCTGCTGACAGGTCGCACAATGTGCCACAAATCTGGCTACATCGGGCTTCAGCCCTCCCCACCAATATGAACGTCTCAAATCTTGATACATCTTACACATACCTGGATGTACAGAGTAAGGTGTATAGTGAGCTTCCTATAAATTCCTCTGACGTAGATCTGCATCAGTAGGCACACAGACGCGACCGCAGCGTCTCAATACTCCATCTGCTCCTAAAGGAAACTGTGGTGCCTCATCCCGAGACATCCTCTCTCTGATCCTCATCAAGGTCGGGCAGGTCTCCTGCTTCTGTTGAATCTCGCACAACTGATCAGGAAGAACCTCTAAAGTACTTAACCGGGCATCCTCATCAGGAAACTGGATGTCCAACTCTAACCAGATCAGGTCTCTTTGTAACTGAGACTGTACTGTCAATCTCGCAATCGCCTGCTCTCGAGGCATCTTCCTGCTCATGGCGTCGGCGACAACGTTCGCCTTCTCCGGATGATACATAATTTCCAAATCAAAATCCTTAAACAGCTCAAGCCATCTACGCTGGCGGTTATTCAATTCCCGCTGCGTGAAAATGTACATCAGACTCTTATGGTCTGTGAAGATCTGACATGTAGCACCATACAGGTAATGTCTCTAGATCTCCAGTGCATGAACTACCGTTGCCAACTCTAGATCATGAGTCGGGTAGTTCTCCTCATACGTCTTCAGCTGTCGAGACGCATAAGCAATCACTCTACCCCGCTGCATCAATACACATCCCAAGCCTAGCTTGGATGCATCACTGTAAACTACAAAATCCTCTGTACCCTCTGGTTGTGCCAAAACAGGAGCAAAAGTCAGACGTCTCTTCAGCTCCTCAAAACTCTGCATACACTGATCAGACCAAACAAATCTGGTAGTCTTCCTCAGTAGACTCGTCAGTGGACGGGCAATCACAGAAAATCCCTCCACAAAGCGTCCGTAATAACCGGCTAGGCCAAGAAAGCTACGTACTTCTTTGACGTTCGTCGGGGTCGTCCATGCTGCTACTGCCTCTATCTTCGCCGGATCAACCTTGATCCTTTCAACTGATACAACATGACCCAGGAATGCTACCTCTGGCATCCAGAACTCGCACTTAGAGAACTTAGCATAAAGTTCTCTATCCCGTAAAACCTGCAATACAGTCCTCAGCTGTCCTGCATGCTCCTCTCTACTGCGAGAGTACACCATAATATCATCTATGAAGACCACCACAAGCTGATCCAGGAAGTCGATGAAGATGTTGTTCATCAACTCCATAAAAACTGTTGGGGCATTCGTAAGCCCAAATGGCATCACTACAAACTCGTAGTGTCCATATCTGGTCTGGAATGTTGTCCTGTGCACATCCTGCTCTCTCACCCTCAACTGGTGATATCTTGAGCGCAGGTCAATCCTGGAAAATATGTTCGCTCCCTGAAGATGATCTAACAAGTCATCAATGTGCAGCAAAGGATACTTGTTATTGATGGTCACCTTGTTTAGCTCTTTGTAATCTATACACAATCTCAAAGATCCGTCCTTCTTCCGTACGAAGAGGACCGGTGCTCCCCATACGCTAGGGCGGATAAAACCCTTCTCAGCCAACTCTTCGAGTTGCTTCTTCAGCTCTAACATCTCAACAGGCGTCATCCGGTATGGGGCCTTCGAGATCGGTCTCGTACTTGGCTCTAACTCAATACCGAAGTCCACACTCCTCTGAGGCGGAAAACTGGACGGCTCAGCAAACACATCTATAAACTCACAAATAATTGGGATATCCTCTAATGTTGGACTCTCCCCTCCCTTCATGGCATAACACCAAAAGGCCTCACAACCCTGTGCAATCAGTCTAGCTGCTCGTATCGCACTGATAACCATGCCGGATTTTTCAAGGTCCCAACCTCAGAAATTAAAACCTCTATTTGTCCTAACTCGGTAGAGAGGGTAACAGTCCTCCTACCTACATCTAACACTGCCTGGCGTCTATCCATCCAATCCATACCTAGAATGACTTCTTCATGCTCTAATGGCATGACAAAGAAGTCAACAAGTAACACACGGGTCTCTACAGAAATAGGACAGTCACCGATCTCACGGGTACTTTTGACCCTACTATCATCGGGTAACCCTATACTAAAGGGTATCCCCTCAATCGTATCTAAACCCAAACAATCAACACATGCATCAGATATAAAAGAGTGCGTAGCACCCGTATCAAATAAGACTCTAACAGGTAAACCATGAATCAGAATGGTACTTGTAGCAGTCGGTGCAGCTGGCTCCTCTGCACTCCTCAGCTCAAAAACTCGGCCCTGTGGCCCTCGGGTGTCAGTGGTGCTCCCACCACGACCTCTGCCTCTACTCGGCCCATGAGCAGATCCCTGAGTCGTAGGGCGATCCGGGACTCTCTGTTGTCCCCGTGTCTGATGCTGCTGAGGTGGCCTCTGCCCACATCCCGCTACACTGGCATGAGAAGAACCCTGTTGAGATGACGCTCCACCCTGTCTACAGAAGACAACTCTGTGGCCTCGTCCACCACAAGTGAAGCAAGTCACTATCTGCCTCGTACACTCTGGTCGGATATGTCCATACCCACCACAGTTGAAACACTTTCGTACCCTATCTGTAGCCGGTGCAGATGAGGGATGACTCTGGCGGCTCAGGCCTCGCCCTGCACTAGTAGCCCCACCAGCACCACTGGTCTGCCCAATACGCTGTCTCTTCTCAGACCCTCCGGTATGAGAAGCTCTCCTCTGGCTAGCCCTCTCTCGCTCATAGGCGGCGGCTCTATCCTGGTAGTCTATCAAGGACTCACAATGAAATCCCGCCATATAGGCCTAGGTGGCATCCCTCAGTCGTCGGGAAAACAGATATACATGCTGATCTGCAGAAGGGGCAGCTGGTCCCAACAATGTCAGCTCCTCCTGAAACCTCCTGATAGCCTCTGAGACTAGTACATCCTCGAACCCAACCTCTACAAAGTCTCGGTCCTCGCATAGTCTTTTCT
>NCTC01003668.1:0-43468 GCA_002319775.1 Fagopyrum tataricum | reverse complement strand
CTTTCTTGAAATGGATTCGACCTCGAATCCATGAAGTTTTGCTTGGTATCCTCTCGCCTAGCCTCTGTTCTCCACGAGTACTGACACGAACTGATAATACTTCATTACCACTTGCATAGATTGTGAAAACAACATTGATTAATTTCAATGTTTTATCTCGAAGAGATAAAATAATTCCCTGTTATGAGCGCAGTGCTTGTATGACGTAGGGATAATATCCGTGAGGTGCACTTGTGCGATCACCCTCAAACGGAGATCGTCAAAGAGGGTAAAAATGCTTAAGGAGGGATAGTTTTCCGCCAGAAATCTCCAATTATATATGGCGATTTAATCCATTGATTTCCTTGAGGCTACCAAGAAGATTTCGAACATGGCTACCTCGAATAATTGATGATATGAACTCCTTGCTCACAAAACTATAGATGGGACGTACAAACGGATCTGGATATTGTGGTTCCGTCCTTCCTATGTTTTGCACCATCAAGGTCTTCTTCTTAGTACTTGCGTCTGTGCTCTTCTTCTTCTCATAGTACTCACTGACCTCTGTGGGTGTCATAGGTTTGAGGCGTGACTTCCTTACCCTGAGAAGTGAAACAAAAACGATTTGTTTTTCCTTTATGTGTGACATCCCGGTCATATTCCAAGGTCGTCCAAGTAGGATGTGACAGGCGTGCATCGGGGCGACGTCGCATAACATTGTGTCCTCATAGGTTCCAATTTTGAAGGTGATGTTCGCCTGTTTGTCAATCTGATTTTCCACAATCGTTCATCCAGCCCAACTTATAAGGGGTGGGTGTTGAATGGTTCCCAGTTGCAATTTCTCTATAACTTCATTACCCTAATTGCATCTGTCACTGTCATCTCCTTACACGTTGGAACAAATTCTCCCTTTGATTGTCCTCATTGTTCGTTGGTAGAATGCTCAGTGCTCTTCTAATGACGAAACAATCAGATATGTTTGCCGTTAAGACCTTCCTTGTTATTTCTTGGCCTGTCTCTTCATCATTCACGTCGGGTTCCCCAACATCGATACTCATGTAGTCACCTAGGTATTCATCCTCTTTTAGGTCATGACTACACATCTCCACATGTTTATCTAGGTCTTGCTCATCAATATCCATCTTGCTTGGGGTGCCTAAAACAAGTTCTAGGTCAGGGAGGATCTTACTAGTGTGGAGACATAATCCCTCCGCGAAGGATAGCTCATCTACGTCCTCGTCCTTATCGGCGATGAGGGCCGACTTTAGTTCCTCAACCTCGTCGGTGTCGGAGTCTGACTCATAGAGACCCTTGTCATTAATAAACAGGGTTCTCTTGTTGGGACATTCCCGAGCGTAATGCCCTTTTCCCAGACATTTAAAGCAAGAAATATCTCTGGCTCGTGACGAACTAGAGTTACTTCCTTGGGACATCGAGTTTGGGGTTTTATTTGACGCGGTTGTGGCTCCGGGAGTCACTGGGGCTGGGGTATCTCGACTGCTGTTCCCTTGTTCTCGGCTGCTACTACCTTGATCTCTTCCTGAGCTCCTATTCCACGTTTGGGGAGACCGTCAGTCTTGATTGCGAATTTTCAGTTTCTTCTCCACTCGTACAACAAGATGAAGTAAGTCCGTTACGTTGGCGTACGCATACAGCTCTATCTCGTGAGATAGGGTAGGATGTAGAATTATGAGGTATCTTGCCATTGTAGCTTCTTCATCCTCTTGAACATCAGCTCTGACTAGGGCCATCTCCGTGTAAGCTTCTTCAGCGCTCATAGAACCTTGCTTTAGGTTCTCTAGCCTCTGTCGTAAGTCTCGTCCATGGTATGGTGGAACGAAGTGATCCCTTAGAATGGCCTTCATTTGGTCCCACGTGGAGAGCTCTGTGTCTAGACAGCGTCTTCTCTCTTTCAGCAAGTTATTCCACCACATTAAGGCATAGCCAGTAAACTCGAGTGCAACATACTGTACCTTCTTAGGTTCTGGAACATTGTGACAGCTCCAGATTTGCTCCACTTTTGCTTCCCAGATAAGGTATAGGTCAGCATCACATTTTCCTTCAAATTGTGGTATCTTCACCTTAGCCTTAGAATAGATTTCAGTTTCTAGCACAGGATTGTCGTCTTCCCTATCCTCAAAATCTAGTTCCCTCCTCACAACTCTTCTAGGTTGCATAATTCCTGGATTTTGATACACAGGCTGCCTAGGTGGGGGAGGAGGTGGGTTTGGACGTTCATTGAACCGGGTCTCCAAGGCTTCCATCCTCTCCATCATTCTTGTAATCCTGGTTTCGACATCCATGGTTCGGGGTGCGTCAGTTCTAGGCTCGTTTTCTCTTCCTGAGGTAGACATATCAAACAATCTATTCTTGCCTGCAATTTCTCCACTAAAATCAATTAATCTTGAAGAAGAGAAATTAAAAGTAGCCTGACAATTAAAAGGTAAGGGATGGCTAAAAAAAAAGGAAGTAGGAGGGAAGCAACGGAATTTGATAAGTGCCTGCAGGGAACAAAAGGTGCAACAAGCTAGGGGATAACAAAAGGGCAACAAAAGAATATTCACCGGAATATAAACAATATAAACAAGAAAATGTTCCCTTTCTTTGGAACGAAAAGGGTATTTTGTGCAGAGAACTCAAAGGGTGAAATAAATGATCGGCTCTGTTCCCGTTTTCGTTTCCGCTCCTCTCTCTTCTTTTTTTTTTTTTGACGTTGCCAAACCCTAGGGAATGGCAAGGCTGCTGGCGTCGGCGAGTGTCGGCTGGGGTGCTGGGCGGCGGTGGACGGCCAAGGGCGGCGGCAAGGCGGTGGCGCTCCAAACCGGCGGGTTTCACGGTGAACCGTGGCCTGCAGGTGGCTGACTGCGGCGGCTGGGGTGGGGTGAAGGCTGGTGGTGGCGGCTGGTGGCTGCAGGGGCCGAAACCGGCCGGGTGGAGTGGCAGGCGGCTAGATGGGGCAGCGGGGCTCCGGCGGCGGCGGTTTCCGGCGTGAAACCGTGAGGGTTTCACTGTGGCTGGGCTGCTGGGGTGGTAGCAACCGGCTGGGGTCGGAAAGGTGGTGCAGTGGGCTGGCGGTGTTGGATGGTGGTGGTGGTGGCCGGCAAAGGGTGGGCGGCGGCGGCGGGAACTAGGGTTCCGGCGCCGAAATGTTTTTTTGTTTTTTGATATGGCAGCGGCTGCTGCGAGGGTAGGGGGCGGTGGTTCAAAAGTGACCGTGGATAAAAGATCGTCTTGGTTGGTTTTCCCCAATTAGCCCGAATAGGTTTTCACAAGATGAACCGTGGGTTTTGGCAAGAAAAAGATTGAAACTTTGGCTGAGTTATTGTAAGATAATTCAGGCCACAAGTAATCTTTTTCAAGATAATGATTTAGATTGTGAAAAAGCAGAGTGTCTAGTGTGAATAGATGTACTAACCGTAGCTTTTCTGCTCCCAATCGCTAGTTTTTTGTTGAGGCTTCTCGACGAGTCTTGAAAGCTTCGATTTTTGACGGCGGGTTGGTGTTGATGAACCTTAGCTCTGATGCCAATTTGATGCGGGGATAAGCCGCTAGGGTTTCCCGATCTTTCAACACCAAAACGTGGAGGAGAAGTAGTGATAGATGACGTGAGGATGAGTGAGAAAACGTGGATGATGGTGAATGATCCGATGATTGGGATGGATCGTAGTTGGATAGTCTGGACGAATCTCCTAGTCGCAATTCAACTCGTCCGCTATAATCGAATACTCAGGAGGAAGAACGATTAACCTCAAAAGCATGCGAAATCGCTTTAAGATGGAAGAGAAACCTATCTTAGAGTCTCACCAAGAAGGATAACTCTCCTATACTCCAAACTAGGGTTTGAATAGGAGTCACACCTATTCAGGGTTTCTCGAGTCACACGAGAGGAAATACTTGAAAAGTATCAGAGGGTTTATTAATCAAAAGTGTCCCTAAACACACGTCTGGCATGCCTTATATAGGCTGCACTGGACGTCCAAAATGACATACATGGGCTGCGGGCTTGATCCAAGATCGAGCCCGGAAAGAATAAAAGAAATAAAAGAAATGCGAAACGATAAGATCGAATCTTTAAGAGATTAGATCAAACTAATAAACGGATAAGGTCAAATCTCTGGGTGATTAATGACCTTCTAGAAACTTAAATGACATAAAATAAAAGGCAAAACCCAAATTAAAAGTGTCTCAAAGTGGGCTGAAATTAAAATAGCTAAATGGTTCATTTAGCCACTAAAAATGGCCCGAAGTCTTCTTTCTTCAAATGCGGACCGAGCTAGTCTTTCTTCTTCCACGTCTGGCTCCTCTTCTCTTGTGTAGCACGTTCCTGGTTCCCTTGTGTAGTACGTTCCTGGCTCCTCCCTTCTAGTATAGCACGTTCCTCTCACGTCCGGTTGCTCTCCTCTTGAAGTCTTTCTTTTCTTGGTTAATCTCGTCATTTCAAGTGCTGACGCTAGACTCCTAGATGCTCCTGCATCATAACCCCTCGAGTCGGTAATACTCTCATCCACGTGTGAACCGACTCGGAACTCTAGCGGCCTACGCCGCTTATCAACATCAGACTTTCGGCGACTATGAGTTGCTACCATGCGCTCTCGGATCAAGGCTACCCGAGCCATATCATCCCGTATCTTCTCCGGAGCGATCCCTCCGGCCTCACTGGCATCCTCCCAACATAGTGGTGTACGACACTTCCGGCCGTATAACGCCTCATAGGGAGCCTTACCAATAGATGAGTGATAGCTGTATGAGAACTCCACTATAGGGAGGTGATCGGGCCATACCTGTCCCCAATCCAGTACACATGCCCTAAGCATGTCCTCCAAGGTCTGGATGGTCCTCTCTGACTGACCATGTGACTGCGGATGATAAGCGGTGGTAAAAAGTAGGCTAGTCCCTAAAGCGGTATGCACCTGCTCCCAAAATCTAGAAGTGAACCGTTGATCTCTATCTGAGACGATGGTCCGGGGCACTCCATGCAATCTCATGATCTGCCTCGTGAACTCCTCTGCTAATCGACTCACCGGCCACGTTTCCTTAATGGGAATGAAATGGGCAGTCTTGGTGAGTCGGTCCACCACAACCAAAATGACGTCAAAACTCCGGCTCGGTCTCAACCCTGTGAGAAAGTCCATCGATATATCCTCCCACTTCCATAGTGGAACTCGCAATGGGTGGAGCTCGCCTCCTGGTCGGTGATGCTCAATCTTACCCTGTTGACAGATCGAACACTAGGCCACAAACTTAATCACATCCGGTTTTCAGACCGCTCCACCAGTAGGAACGTCTGATATATCTATACATCTTACTCGCACCTGGGTGTATGGAGTAAGGTGTAGCATGAGCCTCCTGGAGGATCCGCTGCCTAAGCTCCTCATCAAAGGGAACACAAACACGCCCTTGACGTATCATCACTCCATCTTCTCCTACCAGAAACTGTGGTGTTTCATCTCGAGACATCCTGTCCCGAATCTTGGGTATGGTAGAGCAAACATCCTTCTTCTGTAGGATCCCATCCACCAGATCTGACACAATCTCCAAAGCACCTAAGTACGGATCAACATCCGGAAACTGAATCTCTACCTCTAGTCGGGCAAGATCCCTCTGTAGCTCGGGCTGCGCCGTCATACGAGCTATAGCCTTCCCCTGAGGCGTCTTCCTGCTCAAGGCGTCGACGACTACATTTGCCTTCCCCTGGTGATACAGAACTTCCAAGTCGAAGTCCTCAATCAGCTCAAGCCATCTTCTCTTTCGGTTGTTCAACTCCCATTGAGTGAATATATACTTCAGACTCTTACGGTCTGTGAAGATCTAACAAGTAGTCTCGTACAAGTAGCGACGCCAAAACTTAAGGGCGTGCACTACTGCTGCTAACTCCAAGTTATGAGTAGGGTAGTTCTCCTCGTACATCTTCAACCGGCGAGATGCATACACTATCACCTTACCCCTCTTCATCAACACGCACCCCAAGCCTAACTTGGATGCATCGTTGTACACCAAAAAGTCTTCAGTCCCCTTTGACTGGGCTAAAATCGGAGCAGAAGTCAACCTCCTCTTTAGCTCCTCAAAACTCCTCTGGCAGGACTCATACCACCTAAAACGGGTGGTCTTCCTCATTAGACCGGTGAGTGGTCGAAGAATGACAGAGAACCCTTCCACAAACCGTCTGTAGTATCCATCTAACCCCAGGAAGCTACGCGCCTCCTTAACATTCCTAGGAGGCTGCCATGACGAAACGGAATCAATCTTGGCCGGATAACCCTTGATCCCCTCAACCGTCACCACATGCCTCATAAATGCTACCTATGACATCCAGAATTCACACTTGGACAACTTAGCATAGAGGTGGTTGTCCAGTAGTACTTGTAATTGTAAGAGCCTTAGTCTTTGGAGCTTGTTTTGGTCTTAGGCGCCCCCGCTGGTCCGTGAGGCCGCCCCTGCGGCTCCTCTGTTGTTCCGCCCTGCGGCCAGAAAGCCCGCCCCTGCGGTTTCTTGCGGCTGCAGCCGGCTTTGTTGACCTTTGACTTGTGCTTTACTCTCTTCTCTTCTTATCCTTTTCCTTGGCTTGCTGAGCAAGGATTTCTTCTCTCTTTCCCAGCCAAACTCACTTCCTTCTTGCTTCTCCTTCCTTCTTCTTGATCTTGCTTGAGTTTTCCTTAGAGTTTCAAGAGTTTTGTTGTGAGGCTTTGATGATGTGGATGCTAGTGGATGTTGTGCTGAGCTTGAGAGCCAGCTGAGGTACTGTCTTGGATCAGTTTCGTGCTTAGGCCACAGTTGTGGGTAAGCTCCTTGCTCCTCTTCTTCTTTCTTTGATCTCTTTCTCTTTACTAGCTTAAGATTAGTTGTATGGAAGCTATTTTGATGTTGGTTTGTGTATGTATATGTATGTGCTTGGTTTTGGATGAGAGAAGACGTGATTTGATCACGTAAAGTGTGAAAGAGAAGTCGGGACTCTACGTTCTGCAGAGTCGCCGCCCCCGCGCCTGGACGCCACCGCCCCTGCGGGAACCTTGTCACCGCACTCGCGCTTGGAAGCCGCCGCCCCTGCGGGAGCCGTGTCACAGCGCCTGCGCCCGTGCCTGCGATTGCCTGCGGTCGCTGTCACCGTGCCTGCGGCCGAGCGTCGCCGCGCCTGCGGGTTGCCTTATTCCGCCCTTGCGTCCCTCTTGTCACGCTGGTGCGTCTTGTTCCGGGTCTACCTAGAGTAGGGTAGATCCTTTCCTTTCCTAGTATGAGCGGTTTAGTGGCATGCTAGGTATGTGTATGAGGATAGAATGGGGATGATCATGATATCGTTTATGCCGGTTATGGCTTTGAGGTTTATGAGTTAGGATACGATCCTTATGGATCCCTTGGGTCTAGGTGTGACCCCTTTGATGGATAGGAGTTTGATATCTTGTTAGACCTTGTTATTAGGCAGTGTTGTCCTCCAAATTGGAGTGGACCGTGTTTGAGAGTTGATCGTGGTTGAGACTACTTCTGAGGTTGAGGTAAGTCCGTAGGACTTACTTAGCTACCATCCTTATATTGGATGTATGCACGAGTGGTGTGTGTTATATGCTTGATAACATGCGATGTTGTTATTACCTACCCCTATGGTTTAGTGACTGCCCATTGTAGGGCTGTGACAACTTTGCCCAGTCATCCCGCGAGAAGACAGGGAGGTTCTCTGCGGAGAGTCCAAATCTGGTACACGGGACGGGCACCGTCTCCACTCCCTTAGGATACACGGGTAAGTGATCCCAAATGACCACTCCAGTTGGCGGTACCACCGAGAGGCGAGGGTTATATTCCTCGTGTCACATATATTCATATACATCTATATATACGATTTGAGTGATTGACGTTATAAAGATAATAAACCGGGTAAATGTGTGATAGCATGATGAGGAGTTTATTATTCCCTGATGTGTGATTGTGCTTCTGCATCTCTACATATATGTGTATGGTTAGCTAACTGATACGGGGTTAGCCGTCAGTTGGCCCGATCTTTCAACACCAAGACTCGCAATGAAGAAAATGGATTAGAAAAATGGAAACTTGAAATAAAAAGATGGAGGAATGATCCAATGACTGTGAAGGATCGATAGATGGATAGATCTGGTTGAACCCTTAAGGCAACCAAGAGCACAATAGGGAAACAAAGGCCCTAACACACAACTTGGAATGACTTAAAGAAGCCCTTCCGCTATAATCTTACACAGATGGGAAAGTAATTGTCCCCTAAGCACGAGAAGTCACCCGGAGATGATTGAGAGCACCAACTTGCCAATCCAAGTGACACAACTCAAAACAGCGCCAAAGTTGTTGGGCAAACGGATTCCGCTCACACAGTAAGGTGTCTCGATTCCACGAAAAGAATATGGGATAGAAGAGAAACAATACTCGAAAGTACTTGTGTTTAATTCATTCAAAGCTGAGTAAGAATGACGTCCTAGAAGGCCTTATATAGGCATGTTGGACGTCCTCTAGGTTTTCCTATGGGCCATGGGCTTGATCCAAGATCGAGCCCAATCAGTTTAAAAGATAAGATCAAATTTTCAAGAGATAAGATAAATTAATAAAAGAGAAATAAAATAACTAGTGGGCTAAATTAACAAGTCTTAAAAAGCCCAAAACAAATAATTAAAAGCAAGCCCATCTTTTATTTAAAAGATGTCCAAGAATGGGCTTTAAAATAATAAGCAAGTTGGGCCTAATTTAGACACTTAAATTAACCCGAAATCTTCTTCCTTCAAATGCAGCCCGACAGACCTCTTCTTCATATGGATCAAGTGGATCATGACCCCTCTTCTCTCCCACATCTCGGTCATAATCTCGGCTGCTCCTATCCAAATCTCGGTCTTCATCTCAGCATCTTCTTTTAGTCACTCTCTCCACGTCCAACTCGTGATCTTGATCTCCCTTGGTAACAACTCGTTGCCTCTTGCTTGTGTACTCCTCGATGCATGGGGATGAGGTCAGGCTGTGAGATGCTCCTGCATCATTCTCCCTCTCTTGAAAAGGATTCGACCACGAATCCGCAGAGTATAGACTTGAACCGTGCTCAAATAGATCAGCTGAGTCACTCGAGCTTGAGGAATCTCCGTCTGAATCTCCAGTAGTGCGACTAGAGTAAGATGGCTATGTCGGATCTTCTTCCTCGTCATGCACCTTATCTGGCTCCTGCATCTCCCAATCTAAAAATTCTTCATGTGAAGTCTCCATAATGTCCACGTACTCATCATCTTCTTTGGGTACTACCTCCATTTCTGGAACAGGTGGAACTACTACGTAGTCGGGTGCCATAATATCCCAAGCGATATTTCACTTTCACGATCACGGATCAATATCCTCTTCGGATGTTACTTCTAGTTCCGGGATGTTCGTTTCTGGATCCTTCTAGAACGTGCTACCCTCCTAATCCGATTGCTCCTCGTCTTCCATCCATTCATCGGTTCCTACATCAATAGTCAAGGTACAATATCCATCAGTCTTAGGCACAAGGTCGACAATCATAATTCTTAATGTTCTATTTCGAAGAGATGAGAAAGTCTCCCTATTTTCCATATCGTATGGATAATCCGTGGGTATACGTGTGGATAACCCAATCTGCGCAATCACATGTACATCAAGATCATTAAAATCAGTGAAAATGTCCAAATTTGGGTATTCAATAGCCATATAACTCCAATGGTAAATAGAGAATGCTTTACGAAGTCCATGTAACGTCTCCACTAGACTTTCTATCATGCCAACACTTTGCCAAGAAGATAAGATTTCCTGATAGACATATATGTACGTAGGGCATGTATAAGGGTCAGGAATTGAATTTCTAGGAGGATCTGTGTTAGAGACAAGCAACACCTCTTCCACATTATTTTCTTCATTGTTCTTAATAGTAGCTTTTGCGGGAGGCATGGGCGCTAAAATGACGTCTTTTCCCTAAAAAGTGAAACAATACTTATTAGGTTTTCCTGTGCGGGTTACATCTCGGTCGTACTCCCATGGTCTACCAAGCAAGATGTGACATGAGTCTATAGGTGCAATATCGAACAAGACCATGTCCTCATAAGCTCCAATCTTTAGCGGGACACAAGCTTGTTTGTTGATCATAAGTCCGTCACAGGCACTCATCCACCCAAGTTTATAGGGCCGTGGGTGACGTATGGTTTCCAATTGTAACTGGCTAACAACCTCCGTGCTCACTAGATTGCTGCAACTCCCACTGTCAATGATCATGTGAAAATCCTTTCCTTGAACCAAACAACGTGTATGGAACAAGTTAACTCTTTTTTTGTTATCTTCCGTTGCTTCCTCTGTCTTAAAATTAGCTAAATGTTCAACAAAATTGGTAAGTGAATCAATCGTATCAACAGGGCCTAGTGCATGTGAATTAATTTCAGTAATATGCCCCCCAATTTCAGCATTAATAGTAGGAAGCATTTCATCACTTAAACACATAGGTGAAGACGCAATTATTCCAGTAATGGTGTCATTCCTTAAGCACTTAGATATCTCGTTTTTATGACTAGAAAAATCAGCATGTATTTCTAGTTTATGCTCATTAGTATGAATCATAGGAGATACAGAATCTGCATTTCTCAAAATGGGGTAAGGGTCACGAACGATCTTACTTAAGTGAAGGCATTTTCCGGAAGCATATCCTTTTCCACCGTCATTCTCGTCTTCTTCGTCGGAGTCGGAATCTGACTCGTAATATCCTTGATCATTAATGATCATTGTCCTTTTATTGGGACACATTCCTGCGTTGTGTGACCTCGTCCTTGACACTTCGAACACTAGATATCTCTAGCTCTTATGGTCGGACCAAATCTAGTTCCCTGCGGTGTCGAGGTAGTAGCTCTGTCCAAGGTAAGTGCAGCCCGGGGTGGTGTTCGGACGTCTCCACTGGAGCTAGCGACATCTCGGCCTTCGTTTCGATTCAAGTGGAACACATCTCGGCCAGAACTGCCGAAATCTCGGCCGTCTCTCCTCCACGTGGCGCCTGGAATGTGTTCATCCAGATCTGTCATCCTCTCATCCCGTGCTTCTAGTCTATCTAATCTTTCCAAGATACGGGCTAGCATAGCCTCGGGGCACACAACTCGTGGCGCATCAAGTATCCGGTTCCTGTTTTCTCTTCCTGCAAACATGACTCAAAGCAAACAAACTTGTTAAGGTTAGTTAAAGATAAACTCGTAGGCTACCCTCTTCAAGTGTCTCGCTCAGAACCTATCTCGTAAGCTTCGCAACTTCCTCTTAGCCGGTTTGCGAGGATCACTGTGAATCTACAAGAAAGATGTGTCAAACAATCAATAGGTTAATGCGTTTAGACAAGAAAACAAGGTGAACGAACCAAATCTCAAAGGGAAAAGGTCTTTTATGTGGTGCTAGCAAGAAAAGCAAAACTAAACTCGCTTGCAATATTCTCAACCAACAAATCAATAATCTCAAAATAGAAAAGATAATTTGCGGCTTTTGAAAATTAAAATACAAAAAGGAAAAGGGAAATAAAATAGAAAAAGGTAATAAGGGAAAAGGAAACTAGCAAAAAGGAAAATGAAGGTAAAAGGGAAACAAGGGAAAAGATAAAAGGGAAAAAGAAAAAAGGGAAAAAGGAAAGGAGTGCAATTTATGGTTGCCCTGCAGCGATATAGGGAGCTCATAGGGAAACAAATATATATCAATTACGCTCAAAAGGGAGGCCTGCCAAAACAAAACTCTCACAAGATGCACAACCGCGGAAACTGAATAACTTAGCTAGCAAGTAATGTTTGGATTTTTATTTTTTTTTGTACGGCGTTTGGCCTTCTCTTCTCTCTTTTTTTTTTTTTTTAACTAAACACTTGTGAGACTAACCACGGGCGGCGGCGGAGCTGCGGCGGGGCAGTGACGGCTGGACCAGTTCAGTTTTTTTTTTTTTGTGGATCTCGGTTGATGGGTCGGGTTGGGCCGGTTTGACGAGGCCCGACGGCTAGGGTTAGGGTTAGGGTTTAGCGACGCGGAGGCGGCGGCTAGGGTTTCCGGTAGGGTTTCGAGGGGGTGACGGCTGCGGCGCAAAAAACAAATCTCGGCCGGGATAGGGTTTGGGTCTCGGCCGAGACCAAGGGCTTGGGCGGCGGCTGGAATCTCGGGCGGCGTCACAAGGCCGAAGGCCGTGGGAGCGGCGTCGGGGCTGCCGAAAGCAGCGGGGTAGGACAGCGGCTGAAGGCGGCGGGTTCTGGGCGGCGGCCGGCAAAGAGGTGGTTGGGGATAGGGGTGGCCGAAAAGACGGCGGGAAGGTGGCGGCGGGGTATTTTGTGGTTGTGGATGGGTGAGATTCCGATCAAAACGAGAAAAGATCGAATCTTAGACAAAAAATATGTATTCAAATCAATAATAGGCCACAAAAATCCTTCTTTTCAAGAAATTGAATGCAGATATGAAAATCGCAGAAAAATAACGAGAATAGTAGAACTAACCGTTACGGATCCTGCTCCGGTGACTCTTTTTGTGTAGAATTTCCTTGACGGATCTTGAAAGCTCGATTTTATTTTTTTTTGTGTTTTATATGGGACGTGGGAAGGTGTTGATGAACCTGAAGCTCTGGTACCAATATGATACGGGGTTAGCCGTCAGTTGGCCCGATCTTTCAACACCAAGACTCGCAATGAAGAAAACAAAAAAATGAAACTTGAAATAAAAAGATTGATAAAAAAAATGGAAACTTGAAATAAAAAGATGGAGGAATGATCAATGATTGTGAAGGATCGATAGATGGATAGATTTGGTTGACCCTTAAGGCAACCAAGAGCACGATAGGGAAACAAAGGCCCCTAACACACAACTTGGAATGACTTGAAGAAGCCCTTCCGCTATAATCTGACACAGAGGGGAAAGCGATTGTCCCCAAAGAACGAGAAGTCACCCGGAGATGATTGAGAGCACCAACTTGCCAATCCAAGTGACACACTCAAACAGCGCCAAAGTTGTTGGGCAAACGGATTTCGCTCACACAGTAAGGTGTCTCGATTCCACGAGAAGAATATGGGATAGAAGAGAAACAATGCTCGAAAGTACTTGTGTTTAATTCATTCAAAGCTGAGTAAGAATGACGTCCTAGAAGGCCTTACATAGGCATGTTGGACGTCCTCTAGGGTTTCCTACGGGCCATGGGCTTGATCCAAGATCGAGCCCAATCTAGTTTAAAAGATAAGATCAAATCTCCAAGAGATAAGATCAAATAATAAAAGAGAAATAAAATAATTAGTGGGCTTAACTAACAAGTCTTAAAAAAGCCCAAAACAAATAATTAAAAGCAAGCCCATCTTTTATATAAAAGATGTCCAAGAATGGGCTTTAAAATAATAAGCAAGTTGGGCCTAATTTAGCCACTTAAATTAGTCCGAAATCTTATTCCTTCAAATGCAGCCCCGACGGACCCTCTTCTCATATGGATCAAGTGGATCATGACCCCCTCTTCTCTCCCACGTCTCGGTCATAATATCGGCTGCTCCTCTCCAAATCTCGGTCGTCATCACGGCATCTTCTTTTAGTCACTCTCTCCACGTCCAACTCGTGATCTTGATCTCCCTTGGTAACAACTCGTTGCCTCTTGCTTGTGTACTCCTCGATGCATGGGGATGAGGTCAGGTTGTGAGATGCTCCTACATCACTAACGGTTTTATACCGTGTTGTAAATCCTTTGCAGATTAGGAGAGTTGCAGAGTGATCCAGAGTGTGTGATCCGCTGAGGGCTCCGTACACTGGGTCGTTATCGGGGGATATGAGATATTTTGTTGTACAGTTATGTTTTATTTGTACTCAGCGGTACTTCTGTATTACCTTTTGATACATATATATATATATATATATATAATATATATATATATATATATATATATATATATATCAGTTTCATGTTTTGTATTTAATCTATATGTGCCTTGTTGTAAGATCTAGTGAACTTGTTGTCAGGCTAGGGTCAGGATCCATTGTGAGATCCTAGCCTAGTAGCGCCTCGAGTCCTACGAATTCGGGTGTTACAAAGTTGGTATCAGAGCCCTTAGGTTGACAACAATGGCACTTGCAATCTGCGATAAAGGTCGAATAGATAAATAAACAGAACCCGAAAGGGGTCTGACTTTTCAAAAGGTTTTGGTTTTGAAATGAGTACAAATGTTTTGGGATAGCGTGTACGAGAAGCCATTGCCCCTCTGAAGATCTCGACAATATAGATATATATAGATATTCTGTTGTGATTGATTTGATATATCTATACATATGGCATATATATAGCCTTCCTAGTTAGGTTTATGCCCTGTAGATGGCTCAGACTAGAGTTGTATCTGCAGATGGACGAGGTAGGGTTGATCCCCTCTTCCCTCCTGTAGATAGGACATAGTCAGATTTTCACTTGTGATCTACCTACAGCGAAGGAGGTTCACGAGGACGTTGCTGAGAGTGCCGTCCTGAGACTGGAACGGTGCAGTTGGGAGACATGGATCACAGAGAGTCCAGTCAGATGACTCAGATTGTGTCTCCATGGAAGGACCAGCGTTCCGCGAGTATATCAGGCGAGTACAAGAGGCTGCCAGAGCAGGTAGACCTATCCCGGATCTGCCAGTACAAGAGGGATCATCTAGGAGATCCCATGGAGTTACTCAGGTGCTAGTTGTACCGGCACATGTTGTTGAGATTCCTCGAGTTTAAGAGGAGCATAGAAAGGCCTGAGAAGAGACAGCGAACTGGCAGACCAGTGTGTTGGTGGAGTTGTTGATTCTGAACTAAACCGGAGACGTCCAAGTTACCCCGCAACTGCACTGGTTGCAGCTACGGTCGACGGTGTTTTAACTGTGATGATTTTGGACATCTACGACCAGCGTGCACGAAGCCGTTAGTAACTTGTTCTACTTGTGGCATGCGAGTTCACATAGAGATTTTCTGTAGATGGGGTGGAGCTTCATCTCAGTAGGATACTGGTGGAGTTGCTGGTTCAGGCGAGACTAGAGCCGCCAAAGTCATCCCTCATCTGCACCAGCTACAGATAAGGGACCACAGTGTTACAACTGTGGTGGTTATGGACATATGCGGTCAGAATGCACGAAGCAGATAGTGACTTGCTACATCTGCTGCAGACTAGGTCACAGACATTGATGAGGGACCATCACCAACATCCCCTACTAGTCCTACAATGCAAGGGCCAATCACTAGATCAAGGGCAAGGGCAATTCAAGAGGAGGTGTCCAACTTGTTGGTGTCTTTAGCTCCTAAGGAGACCATTGATGATCTATTGCTGATTAAGGCTTCCTTAGTCACGTTAATGACGATTCCCGACGACTTGGACGTGGAAGGGAGACCATGCACACGTGATTTGGAGCCATGCAAGAGCAAGGAAGAGACACTTGTCCCGGAATTGCAAGAAATGGAAGATTGAGGCTTTTGGAGCTTCTATTGTATTTATATCATCTTTTGGTATAAAATACAAGACTTTTTTATAACCTTTAGGCTCAAAACATTTTAAGGGTTATTTTTATTTGTTTTAGTTTGTTTTATTTGTTTTATTTTTTTTTGACAAATGTTATTCCTTTTTTAGATAAGAGGCTTTCTAGGCATATAAAAAGCCTCCCTTAGCTTCTTTCCTGATTAGATAGATTTTAGCCAATTGATAAACCGTCTCTTTGAGAGCTTTTGTTCCTATTCAGAAAATTCAATCAATAAAGTGAGCCATTGATTGAATCGTTGTGAATCCCTGCTAGATTGTTCTTGTGTGTGTTAATCTCTTTAGAGATTGGTGCTACTAGTCAATACTAGTCCCTCCTTGTGCTTGTCTCCATTGAAGGCTTGTGTAAGGTTATAGAAGAAAGGGTTGAAGGCATCATCTTGCTTGGGTTTTGATCAATGATCAAGGTTCTTGTAAGGGAGTCTTTTGGTTCTTTTGGATCTACTTCTACCATACATTCCACGTTCCATTTCATTCTCTTTTCTTCCATTTTTTTCCAACGCCATTTCTTGTTCTAACAATCTGATTTTCGTGCCATTTGTCAAGGAAAACGTCCATTGTTGGTCTTCGAGGATTCCCAATCTAGATCTAGTCATTTGCGGCCCCAATCCCGCATCAAAGTGGTATCAGAGCTAGTTGATTGCGAGTCCGGAATCAGCCATCACCATTGACGGTTTGAGTATCTTCTTTGAGTCTTTTCTTTGTTTGAGTCATTTGCTTCATTTTAAGAGTCTATTTGAGTCTAATTTGCTTTGTTTCTTGTGTTTATTGGAGAAGAGAGAAAGCCAATCCAAAACCGCCATTTTCCGGCCATTCTACATCACTTTCATCGGCCTTTTCTTCATCAAAAACGTCCAGCTGCTTCCTCTTGGCAAATAACCGTTCAAACACAATTTTAGAAGCAAAAGGGGACCACTCTTCACATAAGTGATCAGCCATTGCAAGTAAAAGAGAGAGGCCACAAAAAGTTCCTAAATTGTAGCAACAACAAGAGACTACTTCTAGTTAGTTATCTCTTTTTCTTTACAATTTTTTAATTTTCTCTCTCATTTCCTTCCAAAAAAACGTCAGCCAAGTCCCACAAAAAAAAAAAAAAAAGAAACATTTTCTCATATCATTCATCATCCTACCTATCATACATTTCATATCATATCCTATACTAACCTAAGTTGTGTAGAAGCTAGAAAAACAAGTGTTTTTGCAATCTGATTGTGAAAGGATCATTGAGACTACAAACAAGAGTTACCTACCTCATTTCTTATCCATCACCATTACCTAAAACCAACGTTAAACACACAGCCGGCCATATCTCTCTCCATTGCATAAGGACAAGGTAAGTGAAGCTCTCTTCTTAGTCTCTTGTGTGTCTATCTCCTTGTTTCATTCTAATTCTATATATCTTGAGTTTACCATCTTTGAGAGTCCATAACAGCCTCTTGCATCTTTCTTTGAGTCTTGAGTCTTATCTCCATTTCTTAGTGTCTATCTTGACGTTTTCTGTTGTGAACCTTCAAGCAGCCGTGTATTACCCTTATTCAAGCCAAGGAGTGTGCTAGTTGAGCTAAGGCATTGATCTTAGAAGGAGTTTTAATCCATCCAAGTCAATTGCATCAAATAGCTTGTGATCAACACAACTTGAGTGTGAGAGTGAGAGTAAACACTTGTGAAAATGTTTTATCTAATTCAACTAGTTTGCTTGTTTTGTGTGTTTTTTTATCATGTCTAGGTCTAATAGTCCAAGCAAGTCCCAAAGCAGTGAGCCAATGCACCCGGAGACATTTGCTATGTTGAAGCAACTAATGGATTCGGTGGCAAGATTGACCCACCGGATTGGCACGTTGGAGTCTCGGCCAGCACACACGGCCACGCCACAGCCGAGGTCCACTTTCGAGCTAGGAGGCACGTCTAGAGATGCCCCTAGAGAAAACAACCCATGAATCACCTCAAAGAACCCCTCAAGGCAAGGGTATGAGACATGCTAACACTCTTCCTAGAACACCTAATGTGCAAGGTTTTGTGGATGATTTTCAGGAGCCACAAGAGGATATTGAGGAAGAAGGCATGTGGAGAGAGTTCCCTAGGCGTCACCCACAGCCAAGGAGAGGACGAGAATATGAGCCAGTAAGGCCTTATCAAGAGCTAGATGGAATAGGGAAAGTGAAGGTCAAGATTCCTAGCTTTGAAGCAAATGTGACCCGGATGCTTACATGGATTGGGAGACTAAATTGGAACAAATTTGGTCTTGCCATCACTTTGGAGAGCAAAGGAAGGTCCAGCTTGCATCATTGGAGTTCCAAGGCTATGCACTAGTGGTGGGATCATCTTGTCAAGGAAAGGAGAAGAACCTTGGATCCGGCCATCACTACATGGGAACAAATGAAGGCCTTGATGAGAGCTCGCTTTGTACCTCAACATTATGCTAGGGAGCTGAGGCAAAGGTTGGAGAATCTTAGGCAAGGAGCCATGAGTGCCCGAAGAGGTCTACACCTCTATGCAAATGGCAATGGTGAAAGCTAATGTGGTTGAAGATGAGGAGTCTACAATGGCTAGGTATCTACGCATTTTAAATTCATCTTTGGCTAATGAAATTGATTTGTATCCTTATAGTACCATGGTGGAGCTGCTGCATTTGGCAATCAAAGTAGAGAAGAAGACAAAGGCTAGGAACCAAGGTGCCAAGACAAGCTTTTGGAGCTACAAGCTCATGGAAAGCACAAACAGCCGGCCCCAAGGATCCTACGGCCGTGAGCCTACATCCACCAAGGAGGACCGAAAAGCATCAATCATGGACCAAGGAGCACAAAGAAGGAGCTCAACACCTCATTCATCTTCTAGACCCTTGAATGAGCCTTCAAGTGGTCCTAAAGGGAGTACCTCTGACTCTACTCTTCGTTCTAGAGATATTGTGTGTTTTAAATGTCAAGGTAGAGTCATTATATGAGGGATTGTCCTAATAAGAAAATTCTGATTTTAAATCAATTTGGACAATATGAGAGTGAGGATGAGCATGAAAATGATGATAACACCAACCTTAATGGATTGCATGAAATTGGTAGTGATAGTGATGAGGGCATTGAATATGAGCATGGAGAATCATTAATAGCTAGAAGACTTTGCATGCTAAGCTAGCCATGTGAGGATAATCAAAGAGAAACCTATTTCATACTAGATGTCTAATAAAGGGAAGGTGTGTAACATGATCATAGATGGAGTAGTTGTTGCAATATAGCTAGCACTGATTTGATTAATAAGTTGCAAATTACCACATTTTATCACCCTAGGCCTTACAAATTGCATTGGATGAATGATTGTGGAGAATTAAAAGTAAATAGGCAAGCTAGAGTTACTATCACTTTAGGTAACTATGAGGACACCATTATTTGTGATGTAGTTCCCATGCAAGCTTGTCATATTCTTTTGGGACGTCCATGGCAATTTGATAGGAGAGTTAAGCATGATGGTTTTACTAATAGGCATACCTTTGAATTTAATGGTCAAACACTAACTCTTAAGCCTATGACACCATTGCAGATTGCTGAATTTTATGAGAAGAAGGAGTTGAGTGTGGAGCAAAATGAGGTGAAAAAGAGAGGGATAGCTCACGGCCTAAATCAGAACCCACGGCCAAGACTAGTACCACCCTATTAGCCACACCTTCTAGTGTCCTTCTAGCATCCAAGGAGGAGTACATCCTAGATTACACCCCTTTAGATGCCATTCTTGTGAGCTTGTGCAAGAGCTTAGTGACTTTGAGTGATGAAGCCAAGGCCACCCTACCTAAGCCCATCCTAGCTATCCTAGATGAGTTTAGTGATGTGTTTCCCGACGAGATTCCGGCTGGCCTTCCACCTTTTAGAGGTATTGAGCACCAAATAGATCTTATTCCCGGTGCTACACTCCCAAACCGTCCAGCCTATAGGATGAACCCTAAGGAGAGCCAAGAGATCCAAAACCAAGTGCAAGAACTCCTAGATAAGGGTTATGTAAGGGAGAGTTTGAGTCCTAGTGCCGTTCCCGTCCTCTTAGTGCCTAAGAAGGACAATACATGGAGGATGTGTGTTGATTGTAGAGCCATCAACAACATCACCATTAAGTACCGCCATCCTATCCCACGTTTAGATGACATGTTAGATGAGTTGAATGGAGCCACATTGTTCTCTAAGATAGATCTTAGGAGTGGTTATCACCAAATCAGAATGAGGGAGGAGATGAGTGGAAAACGGCGTTCAAGACCAAGTTTGGTCTTTATGAGTGGCTAGTGATGCCATTTGGTTTAACCAATGCTCCTAGCACATTTATGAGATTGATGAATCACGTGTTGAGACACTACATTGGTAGGTTTGTTGTGGTTTACTTTGATGACATCCTCATCTATAGTAAGTCACTTGAAGAGCATGAGGAACATTTGAGGGAAGTACTTGCAACTCTTAGAATTGAATATTTGTATGCTAATTTGAAGAAATGTGAGTTTAGTACTAATCAAGTTGTTTTTCTTGGTTTTGTAGTGAGCACAAGAGGTCTAGAGGTGGATGAAGAGAAGATCAAGGCAATCCAGGAATGGCCTACTCCCACAACCGTCGGTCAAGTGAGGAGTTTCCACGGCCTAGCAACCTTCTATAGACGTTTTGTGCGAGATTTCAGCACCATAGCAGCCCACTCACGTCCTTGACAAAGAAGAAGGTGCCATTTGTGTGGGGAGATGCTCAAGAGAAGGCTTTTAAGGAGTTGAAGTGGCGGCTGTCCCATGCACCTCTCCTAGCTCTTCCGGACTTCACCAAACCTTTTGAGGTCGAGTGTGATGCTTCGGGTATTGGCATTGGAGGAGTACTCATGCAAGAGGGTAAGCCACTAGCCTTCTTTAGTGAGAAATTAAAGGGAGCATGTTTAAACTACTCGACCTATGATAAAGAACTTTATGCATTGTTTAGAGTATTAAAAACATGGCAACATTATTTATGGCCTAGTGAATTTGTCCTACGTACCGATCATGAGTCCTTAAGACATTTTAGGAGTCAAGATAAGTTAGATAGGAGACATGGTAGATGGATGGAGTTTATAGAAACTTTTCCTTATATCATAAAGTATAAAAAGGGCAAGGATAATGTTGTAGCGGATGCTCTCTCTAGGAGACACTCTTTAATCACAACTATGGATTCTAAGGTCTTAGGTTTCTATTATATTAAGGATCTATATGTTGATGATTCTGATTTTGGAGACATATTTAAGCAATGTGCATCTAGAGGAGCCTTTGATAAGTATTACTTGTTTGAGGGTTTTCTATTTAGAGTTGATAAAGTGTGCATTCCTAAGTGTTCCCTTAGGCTATTACTTGTTGAGGAAGCCCATATGGGAGGCTTAATGGGGCATTTTGGGAGAGATAAGACTTATCATATGCTGCATTCACATTTTTATTGGCCTCATATGCTTAGAGATGTAGAGAACTTGCTTAAGAGATGTCTTGTGTGTTTAAAGGCTAAGGCTAGATTGAAACCTCATGGATTGTATACCCCTTACCCACGCCTAAGTCACCTTGGGAGGATTAGTATGGACTTCATTGTTGGGTTACCTAGGACTAAGAAGGGGAGAGATTCGATTTTTGTGGTGGTAGATCGATTTTCTAAAATGGCCCATTTTATTGCTTGCCATAAGACCGATGATGCTTATAATGTAGCTAACTTGTTCTTTAGGGAAATTGTTAGATTACATGGAGTACCTAGGAGTATAGTGAGTGATAGGGATGTTAAGTTTCTTAGTTTCTTTTGGAAGACTCTTTGGGGTAAACTAGGGACGAAGTTGTTGTTTTCGACTTCTAGTCATCCTCAAACGGATGGTCAAACCGAAGTAACTAATAGGACGTTAACAACCATTCTGAGGGCTGTTTTAAAAGATAATTTGAAAGCTTGGGAAGATGTCTTGCCTCATGTAGAATTTGCATATAATCGTACATTACATTCTTCTACTAACCTAACTCCTTTTGAGTGTGTCTATGGGTTGAATCCTTTGACCCCTTTTGATCTTATACCGTTGCCCATAGAGGAGCGAGTAGATTTTAATGCAGAAAAACAGGTGGAGATCATCAAGGAAATGCATGAAAGGACACGCAAAAGGCTAGAGGAGAAGGGAGGCAAGTGGCGGCCAAGGCTAATAGGAACCGCAAGCAAGTGTTGTTCGAACCGGGAGACCTCGTGTGGCTGCATTTGAGGAAGGATAGGTTCCCGGAAAGGCGCAAGTCCAAGTTATCACCTAGGGGAGACGGACCATTCAAAGTACTACGTAAGGTTGGCAACAACGCTTATGTACTAGAGCTCCCGGAGGACTATGGAGTGAGTCCTACTTTCAACGTAGGAGATCTAAGTCCCTTTGAGTCAAGTGATGCGGATGGTGATGATTCGAGGACGAATCCTTCCCAAGAAGGGAGTATGATGAGGGACCATCACCAACATCCCCTACTAGTCCTACAATGCAAGGGCCAATCACTAGATCAAGGGCAAGGGCAATTCAAGAGGAGGTGTCCAACTTGTTGGTGTCTTTAGCTCCTAAGGAGACCATTGATGATCTATTGCTGATTAAGGCTTCCTTAGTCACGTTAATGACGATTCCCGACGACTTGGACGTGGAAGGGAGACCATGCACACGTGATTTGGAGCCATGCAAGAGCAAGGAAGAGACACTTGTCCCGGAATTTCAAGAAATGGAAGATTGAGGCTTTTGGAGCTTCTTTTGTATTTATATCATCTTTTGGTATAAAATACAAGACTTTTTATAACCTTTAGGCTCAAAACATTTTAAGGGTTATTTTATTTGTTTTAGTTGTTTTTATTTGTTTTATTGTTTTTTTTGACAAATGTTATTCCTTTTTTTAGATAAGAGGCTTTCTAGGCATATAAAAAGCCTCCCTTAGCTTCTTTCCTGATTAGATAGATTTTAGCCAATTGATAAACCGTCTCTTTGAGAGCTTTTGTTCCTATTCAGAAAATTCAATCAATAAAGTGAGCCATTGATTGAATCGTTGTGAATCCCTGCTAGATTGTTCTTGTGTGTGTTAATCTCTTTAGAGATTGGTGCTACTAGTCAATACTAGTCCCTCCTTGTGCTTGTCTCCATTGAAGGCTTGTGTAAGGTTATAGAAGAAAGGGTTGAAGGCATCATCTTGCTTGGGTTTTGATCAATTGATCAAGGTTCTTGTAAGGGAGTCTTTTGGTTCTTTGGATCTACTTCTACCATACATTCCACGTTCCATTTCATTCTCTTTCTTCCATTTTTCCAACGCCATTTCTTGTTCTAAACAATCTGATTTTCGTGCCATTTGTCAAGGAAAAACGTCCATTGTTGGTCTTCGAGGATTCCCAATCTAGATCTAGTCATTTGCGGCCCCAATCCCGCATCAGACACCAATCTAGATCTAGTCATTTGCGGCCCCAATCCCGCATCAGACATATTTTTTGTAGACGGGGTGGAGCTTCGTCTCAGCAGGGTTCTTCCCCTGCCCACTAGCGGGAGGTTGGTAGAGACCACCTCAGTAGCAGCAAACACAGGGACTGTAGAGAGTCCTAGATCGCCCTACGACTCAGGGATCTGGTCCTGGGCCGAGTAGAGGCAAAGGTCGTGGTGGGAGCACCACTGACACCAGAGGAGCTCAGGGTAGAGCTTTTGAGCTGAGGAGTGCAGAGGAGCCAGCTGCACCGACTGATACAGGTACCATTCTGATTCATGGTTTACCTGTCAGAGTTTTATTTGATACTGATGATACGCATTCTTTTATTTCTGATGCTTGTGTTGAGCGTCTGAGTCTAGATACGACTGAGGGGATACCCTTTAGTGTAGGGTTACCCGATGGTAGTAGGGTCAGAGGTACCCGTGAGATTCATGGTTGTCGCATTTCTGTAGGGACTCGTGTGTTACTAGTTGACTTCTTTGTCATGCCATTAGAGCATGAAGAAGTCATTTTAGGTATCATTGGATGGATAAACATTCTATAGTGTTAGATGTAGGTAGGAGGACTGGTACCCTCTCTACCGAGTTAGGACAGATAGAGGTTTTCCGAGGTTGGGACCTTGGAAAATCAGGTATGGTTATCAGTGCGATACGGGCAGCTAGACTGATTGTACAGGGTTGTGACGCCTTCTGGTGTTATGCCATGAAGGAGGGGGAGAGTCCAACATTAGAGGATATCCCAGTTGTCTGTGATTTTGCAGATGTATTTGCTGAGCCGTCCAGTTTGCCGCCTCAGAGGAGTGTGGATTTTGGCATTGATTTAGAGCCTGGTACGAGATCTATCTCGAAGGCCCCATACCGGATGACGCTTGTCGAGATGTTAGACCTGAAGAAGCAACTCGAGGAGTTGGCTGAGAAGGGTTTTATCCGTCCTAGCGTATCCCCATGGGGAGCACCTGTCCTCTTCGTGCGGAAGAAGGACGGATCGTTGAGATTGTGTATAGATTACAGAGAGTTGAACAATGTAACCATCAAGAACAAGTATCCATTGCCTCGTATTGATGACTTGTTGGATCAGCTTCAGGGAGCGACAATATTCTCCAGGATTGACCTGCACTCAGGATATCACCAGCTGAGGGTGAGAGAGCAGGATGTGCACAGGACAGCATTCCGGACCAGATATGGACACTACGAGTTTGTAGTGATGTCATTTGGGCTTACGAATGCCCCAACAGTTTTTATGGAGTTGATGAACAACATCTTCATCGACTTCCTGGATCAGTTTGTGGTGGTCTTCATAGATGACATTCTGGTGTACTCTCGCAGTAGAGACGAGCATGCACGACAGCTGAGGACTGTATTGCAGGTTTTAAGGGATAGAGAACTCTATGCTAAGTTCTCCAAGTGCGAGTTCTGGATGCCAGAGGTAGCATTCCTGGGTCATGTTGTATCAGCTGAAGGAATCAAGGTGGATCCGGCCAAGATTGAGGTAGTAGTAGCTTGGACTACACCGATGAATCAAGGAAGTACGTAGCTTCCTTGGCCTAGCCGGTTATTACAGACGCTTTGTGGAAGGTTTTTCTGTGATTGCCCGTCCACTGACGAATCTATTGAGGAAGACTACTAGATTTGTATGGTATGATCAATGTATGCAGAGTTTTGATGAGCCGAAGAGACGTCTGACTTTTGCTCCTATTTTGGCACAACCAAAGGGTACAGAGGATTTTGTTGTTTACAGTGATGCATCCAAACTAGGCTTGGGATGTGTTTTGATGCAGCGGGGCAGAGTGATTGCATATGCATATGCGTCTAGACAATTGAAGACGTATGAGGAGAACTACCCGACTCACGATCTGGAGTTGGCAACGGTAGTAATGCATTGAAGATATGGAGACATTACATGTATGGTGCTACATGTCTGATCTTCACAGACCATAAGAGTCTGAAGTACATTTTCACGCAGCGGGAATTGAATAACCGCCAGCGTAGGTGGCTTGAGCTGATCAAGGATTTTGATTTAGAGATTTTGTATCATCTTGGGAAGGCGAACGTTGTCGCCGACGCCCTGAGCAGGAAGACGCCTCGAGAGCAGGCGATTGCGAGATTGACAGTTCAACATAAGTTACAGAGGGATCTGATCTGGTTAGAGTTGGACATCCAGTTTCTTGGGGGTGAGCTCCATCCACTTCCTGTTCCACAAAGGAAGTGGGAGGACGTCACCATGGACTTTGTGACTGGGCTGAGACTGAGCCGGAGTTTTGATGCTATCTGGGTTATAGTGGACAGATTGACAAAGACGGCACATTTCATTCCTATTCGGGAGACGTAGCCGGTGAGCAGATTAGCTGAGGAGTACACTAGGCAGATAGTGAGACTTCATTGTGTACCGAGGACGATCGTCTCAGATAGAGATGGACGATTTACCTCGAGGTTCTGGCAGCAGATTCAGACTGCCCTGGGGACGAGTTTGCACTTTACTACTGCATTTCACCCTCAGACAGATGGTCAGTCAGAGAGGACCATCCAGACGCTGGAGGATATGATGCAAGCTTGTGTGTTGGACTAGGGACAAGTGTGGACGGATTATCTCCCACTTGTTGAGTTCTCATACAACAACAGCTGACATGCATCGATTGGGATGGCCCCATATGAGGCACTTTATGGACAGAGATGTCGTACTCCGTTATGATGGGATGAGCCGAGCAGTGTTAATGGTTTGACACCTGATCAGATTCTAGATGATGTGGCTCGAGTAGCACTAATTAGAGAGAGGAGCCTGATAGGTGATGGAATCACTATCAATTTAGGTAGTTTTTAGAGTCCTTTTTATGTTTTTGAGTCATATTGTGCTGCTAATACTTTGATCCAGATGAAAAAGTCTAATTGAAGCAAAAGAAGTTATGAGCAACACTTAGGAGTTGAAGTAAAGCGACGAAGACGAGTTTCTGGTGACAAACCGCCCCCGCGGCGTAGAGTCACCGCCCCTGCGGTGGCACCCTTGCCGAGGCCGCGGCCAGCGCCTTCACCTGCGCCGAAAGAAGCTTGTCACCGCCCCGCGGCCGCCTCTGCCCGCCCCTGTGTTGACAACCCTGAAGACCCACGCCGAGGCCGCAGCCAGCGCCTTCGCCCGCGCCCAAAAAGAGACATGTCACCGCCCCTGCGGCCGTCTTCGCCCGCCCCTGCGGTGACCCAACTTGAAGAAGCGAGGACAGCGCGCTCCTGCCTGCGCCCTTGCCCGCGGTCTTGTGAAGCCGAAGATCCAATGACACCACCCCTGCGGTGACTTTGGGCCACACCTACGGATTTTCACCAGAAACGCCACGAAGTTGCAGAGTCAGACGTTCAAAGAGCATTTAAAGACCCGCCCCTGCGGGAATGTCAAGCCGCCCGTGCGGCCAAGAGGAAGATGGAACGTTTTTGCCTAAACCGCCCCTGCGCCACCCTTGGCCTCGGGTGCGGGTTAGGGTCAGAGGACTTTACTCCGGCCGTTTTCGTCGTCTATATGGTCTTAATTGTGGCTGTTTGCACAGCCTCTTTACTCCATTCTTTATGGTAGTTGTTTGCACAACCTCTTTACTCCTTTTTAATGCATTTTGTAGTATAAATACAGCCCTTGGCTAAGGCTAGAATCATCTCATTTTTTCCCACAAAAACCTCTATATTTCATTTGTCTTTTGTATGGACTGCTAAGTCTCCCTGCTACATTAGGTTGATTGAAGCTTCATATAAGTTGGTTGTAAGTTCTTTTCAATAGAAGTATTATTCAATATATATTTGTGTTATATTCCTTGTGTTTAACTTAGTTTGTATGTTTGTTTTCCACTTAGTTTGATCACCTAAGTTGTATAATTGCATGCAAAAGGCTAAGGTTAATTGGTTCCGGGTTCGGGTCATTAATCCAGTAGAAAATCTTAGGTATGAACGGGTTGTGATTATCTAAGTGTATAAGGAATATAACTACATAATAAGATTAACGGGTTGTTTCTCTTTTATGTATCTCTTTATCTTTGGTAGAATGCTAACTTGTTGTTTGGTCTTGTAGGTTTACGGACTAGGAACTCATTAAGTTGTATTAATGCCGGTTGGCTTAATACATAAATATGATCAAGATGAGAACAATTTTTGAATGCTAGAAAATGAACCAACCAGTTTATATGTATGAAGAAATCTAACCTAGTATAGTGTTTGTCTTATTGTTTTTATCACCATCAATCTTTACTATGCTACAATCCAAATCCCCCCCCCCCCCTTTGTTACCAAATCAATATTTAAATCTAATATAAACTCGATAAAACTCCCTTGGGTTCGACCCTTACTTACACTATACAAATCGGTTAAGTGTAACGTTAGGATTCTACTTTGACTAAAAGCTAAAAGACAACGACCATAGGTTTTTAGCCTCGTCAAATTTGGCGCCGTTGCCGGGGAGTTTAGTTTTTGTTTTTATTATTTTTGATTATTGATTATTGGTTTGGACCATTTTCATGGTTCAAACCCGTGCTACTAACTTAGAATTTGCTCCTTTTGATCCAGAACTCGAGAGGACATACAATCGGCAAAGAAGACAACGTCGGAACGAAGAAGCAATGGCGAACCGCACACTCCGACAACTCACGCAGCCGGATTTGACTCAACACCCCTTTGCGGTAACCATACGGGCAATTGGAGAAGGGTCAACTTCGAGCTCAAGCCGGGCTTGATCCATTTGCTACCTTCCTTTCATGGGCTGAGCGGAGAAGATCCCATCAAGCACTTGGGGAAGTTTCATACCGTTTGCATGAGCATGAAGCCGGAAAACGTGACCGAAGAGCAAATCAAGATGAGAGCCTTCGGTTTTACTCTCAAGGATGCGGCGGATGATTGGTACTACCACCTTCCATCCGGTAGTATCGATACTTGGGAGAATCTCCACAAAGCCTTCTTGGAGAAATACTTTCTTGCCAAGAAGGCCAACAACTTGAAGAAAACTATAAGCAATATCGAGCAAGAAGCGAATGAAACTCTTTATGAGTATTTTGAACGATTTGCTAAGTTGAGGTCAAGTTGTCCCTTCCACGGGTACTCCACCCAAGACCTTGTGTTGTACTTGTACAACGGGCTCTTGGACAACGAAACAAGGATCGTGGATGCCGCTTGTGGAGGTAATATTCTTAACTCCACCCCTGAAGTTGCTATGGAAAAAATGCAGGAAATGGCGGAATGTACGAGGAACTTTGGTAGATCTTCTACCAAAAAAGGAGTCCATGCCATCAACCCCAGCCGTCCGGAACTTGTGCATGAGATTGCTGAACTAAAGGAGATGGTGAAGAGGCTCACCTTGATGGGAACTCCGCAACAATTGAAGGCTTGTGGAGTATGTGTTGATCCCTTCCACCCCACGGACTTGTGTCCACAAGTCCAAGATGACTTCGCTGCTGAGGTGAACGCCATGGGATATGGACAACAGCAGCAACGCCAGCGGGACAACCCATATGCTCAAAATTATATGCCGAGTTGGCGTGATCAACAAAACTACCGATGGAAGGATCAACAGAACCAACAGCAACAACAGCCCCGCTAAGGTAAGTCTCAATCCACTGATGATATGCTACATGTTTTGACTAAACACTTTGCTACTCATGTCCAAACCATAGAATCTAGCATCAAAAATCTCGAGAAACAGGTTGGACAAATGGCGGAAGCCATCACAAGGATCGAAGCTCAATCCTCGGGAAACCTACCCTCCCAGACCGTCGTGAACCCTAAGGAGAATGTTAGTGCTCTAACATTAAGAAGTGGAAGGCAAGTGCAGCCAAAGCCAGCTTTGGTTTCAAAGGAAACGTCCTCTGACGATTCTGCCGCCCCCAAAGCCGCCCCTGCGGGTCTCCCAGCGTCTTCCTCTGCACCGAAACCGCCCCCGTGGCTGGATGACCTCGCCCCTGCGGCATCTTCCCCTGAGCCGCCCCTGCGGAAAAGACGTCAGAGAGTTCTGTTGAAGAGGATTCTTACGTCCGTCCAAATTTCCCACCACTATATACTTAGAAACCTCCGGGCCCCTTTCCAGAAGCACTCAGGGAGCGAAGGGTGATAGAGGATAAGGATCTCTTTGAGACCTTTTCCAAATGTGAGGTAAACATTCCACTTTTAAAACTTGTGAAGAGTATTCCTAAATATGCTCGGTTTTTGAAGGAACTTTGCACGGTCAAGAGGAACCAGAAGCTGAAAGGGAAACAAAAAGTCCAAGTAAGTGATCCCGGCATGGTAAGTATTCCTTGTGTCATAGGAGAAACTCGTTTCGATAAAGCCATGCTAGACTTAGGTGCATCAATAAATGTACTGCCATATTCTGTCTATAAATCACTTGGTCTTGGACCACTGCATGAAACTCGAATTGTTGTTCAACTAGCCGATAGATCTAATGTGTATCCTAAAGGAATAATTGAAGATGTTCTAGTAATGGTTAACAACTTGATTTTTCCGGCAGATTTCTTTGTTTTAGACATGGAACATGATACGCATGCTGCACCCATCTTGTTAGGAAGACCTTTCTTGAAAACGGCTAGAACAAAAATAGATTATGTAAGTGGAAAATTGAGCATGGAATTTGATGGTGAAGTTATTGAATTTAACATATATGATGTCATGAAACACCCCATTGATGACCATTCTTTATGCTCTATTGACGTAATTGAACCAATTGTGCAAGATGTGTTTAACATTTCCGATTTTGATGAACTAAAAAGTATAATTGAAAATGACATTGATGCTCATAAATCGGAATATGCTTTGACCTCTAATATGCCGGATGTTCTAGCCCAAGTGGATAGCCACACAAGGCTCCCCATCACACCTTTTGCCATTGAGCCCACTCTACTAATCCCAAGCGAGAAGCTTGTTCCATCTATTGTACAGGCCCCGAAGATAGAACTAAAGGAACTCCCCCAACATCTCAAATATGTATTCCTTAGCGACAATGACACATTGTCCGTGATTGTTTCTAGCAAGTTGTCGCCACCACAAGAAGAGAAGTTGGTGAAAATGCACCGGATCCTCCTTGAGGAAGATGCAAAACCCTCAAGGAAACCTCAAAGGCGGCTCAAGCCGCCTATGATGGATGTAGTGAAAAAGGAGGTTTTGAAGCTCCTTCAAGCGGACATGATCTTCCCAATCTCGGATAGCAAATGGGTTAGTCCAACCCAAGTTGTTCCGAAAAAGGGGGGAATCACCATGGTGGAGAACCAACATGGAGAAATGGTGCCCAGTAAGACTCAAACCGGATGGAGGGTTTGCATCGACTACCGTAAGTTGAACACGGTAACTAGAAAGGACCACTTCCCTCTACCATTTATTGATCAAAACTTGAACGTCTTGTGGGACACCCTTACTACTGTTTCTTAGATGGATATTCAGGTTATTTTCAAATAGCCACAGCCCCGGAGGATCAAGAAAAAACAACCTTTACATGTCCTTTTGGCACTTTTGCGTACCGTAGAATGCCATTTGGACTATGTAATGCTCCCGGCACCTTCCAACGGTGCATGATAAGTATTTTTTCCAAATACATTGAAAATTTTATTGAAGTTTTCATGGATGATTTCACCGTTCATGGAAATAGTTTTGATGCATGTTTAGAACACTTGAAACTTGTTCTTCAAAGATGTGTAGAAACTAATTTAGTTCTCAACTCGGAAAAATGTCATTTTATGGTGGAGCAAGGAATTGTAATAGGCCACATAATCTCATCTAAAGGAATAGAAGTAGACAAAGCTAAAATTGATGTTATCCAAAATTTACCTTATCCTACTAATGTGCGTGAAATCCGTTCCTTTTTAGGCCATGCAGGGTTTTACCGGCGGTTCATCAAGGATTTCTCAAAGATCTCCGCACCGTTGTGTGAACTATTGAAGAAGGATGCCACTTTCATAGTAGATGAGGAATGCAAGAAGGCTTTTGACACATTAAAAGAATGCCTCACAAGTGCGCCGATAATCCAATCACCAAACTAGGAGAAGCCGTTTGAAATTATGTGTGACGCTAGTGATTACGCTGTAGGAGGTCTTGGGACAAAAGGACGAGAGAACCTCACATGTAATCCACTACGCATCAATGACCTTGAACGCAGCTCAAAGGACTATTCTACCACCAAAAAGGAGATGTTGGCAGTGGTCTTTGCCTTGGAAAAATTCAGGTAGTACTTGCTAGGTGTCAAGGTAATAGTGTACACTGACCATGCAGCGTTACGCTATCTCATGACTAAGAAGGAGACCAGGCCAAGGTTGATTCGTTGGGTCCTACTTCTAAGTGAGTTCAACTTAGAAATCCGGGACAAGAAAGGAGCGGAGAACCTTGTAGCTGATCACCTGACTCGGTTGGTACAAGAGGAAGAAGATCCAGCAGAAGGAAAGGCCATCCTAGGGAGTTTCCCGGACGACACCTTTTACACAACTCTCTTTTGTGTAACCGCACCCGCAGCCTCTGAGGACCACCCCCGCGGCTAGCTCTGGCCGCCCCTGCGGCAAACCCTGCAAAGTGTTGTATAAGCTCCATTCCTTTAAGCCGTGGTTTGCGGACCTCGTGAACTTTCTTGTGAGAGGCGAGTATCCCCCAGATTTCACCAAAGCTCAGAGGGAAAAAGTGAAAGCCGAGGCTAGGCACTATGTTTGGGACGATCCCTACTTGTGGAAACATTGTAGTGATCAAGTAATTCGACGTTGCATCCCGGACAACGAGGTACAATCTGTCCTATGATTTTGTCATTCTGAAGCATGTGGAGGACATTTTGGGGCTAACAAAACAGCTAGGAAGGTACTAGATGCTGTTTTCTTTTGGCCACACATTTTTCGATACGCTTATGCGTTTTGTAAAGTGTGTGATAGGTGTCAAAGAATAGGTAATATCTCTAGGAGAAATGAAATGCCTCAATCATCGCTTATTTTTTGTAAAATTTTTTATGTTTGGGGGATATATTTTATGGTCCCTTTTCCTAACTCCTTTGGGAATACCTATATTTTACTTGCGGTGGACTATCTTTCTAAGTGGGTGGAAGCAAAGGCCACCAAAACTGATGATTCTAAAGTTGTGGCAGTTTTTCTTAAGGATAACATCTTTGCGAGGTTCGGCATCCCTAAGGCTTTGATAAGCGATAGGGGAACGCACTTTTGCAACAAGACGATCACCTACCGGTGCTTTGTGGGCGTACCGCAGGGCGTACACAAGGCGTGGTGGGCGGTGAAAAAGTGCAACATGAACATGAATGAAGTTGGTGAATTCCGGAAACTCCAATTGCAAGAGCTGAAGAAGTGAGGCTCGATGCATATGACCATGCCACAACATACAAGGAAAAAACCAAGGCATGGCATGACCAGAATATCCTCCGAAAGGACTTCCAAGCGGGTAACAAAGTCCTTTTATTTCAATCACGTTTGAAACTTTATGCAGGAAAGCTCCGCTCAAGATGGACAGGTCCGTACATCATAGCCGAACTCCATCCACATGGTGTTGTGGATCTTTACGATCCATAAACACACAAGATCTTCAAAGTCAATGGACAAAGGCTCAAGCTATACCATGAGGGAGTGAAGAATGATCCAATCGATGAGATGGTCTTGGAGGAAGCCCAAGCAGAGAAGTGAAGGCCTTATGTCGAGCCAACGACGTAAAACAAAGGCGCTGCTCGGGAGGCAACCCGAGAAAATAAGAAGAGGAGGTTCTGACGTTCTGTCAAGAAAACCGCCCTAGCGGCCTTGTGTCACCGCCCCCGCGGTGACACTGCGCTCCCAGCCCGCCCCCGGCGTTGGGCCAGCGCAAGCACGATGCTGTCACCGCCCCCGCGGTTACAGACCCCCGCCCCTGCGGCAGTCTCCTTGACAAACGCTTCCAACGCGGCCCCCGGCGTTGGACCTGCGTCTCCCTCTTCCTTGTCACCGCACCCGTGGTGACAAACATCCGCCCCTGCGGGTTTACCTATAATTAATATATATATATATATATATATATATATATATATATATATATATATAATCAAAGTTAAAACCTACTCCACCCGGCTGCACCTCTTCCCTAACCTACATTCTCACAAACCCTAACCCAAATCTATCACCACCACTCACCACCCTCCTAATCCACCGTCAACCACCGTCGGAAGCACCAACGGACGCCGGAAAAGCGCCACAGGAGAGGCCACCACCGATCTGTCACAAGATCACCTTCCAGGCTTCGCTCGCCCCTGCGGCTCACGCTTCGACGCCCCTGCGCCTCACCGCCTTGTGGGTCCTCATAGCTGCCCTTGCGGAAAACACTACAGAATGGTCCAGCCGAACCATCCCGTTTGTGAGCTCCTCTTTTCCCTTCTCCACATTGTTATCTTTGCTTTCATTTTCACACTTTGAGGGCAAAGCGTTCTTTAAGTATGGGGGAGGGAACTTATCATGTTTTTATTTATTTATTTGAGTTTGTTTTGAAATTTTTAGTTATTTGAGTTTGTTTTAAAAATCATCATTGTAATTCATTTCAGTCAAAAAAAAGAAAAAAGAAAAAAAGAAAAAGCCAAAGAATTGAGAAAAAGGCAAGAAACCCTTGGATAAACCGAAAATCCGAAAGGGCGGTTTAGGCAAAAAGAAGGTAGTCCGACCAACTCTAGGTTGGTGCAAAATTGGACTTGAGGGATGTAAGATTTTTGGTGAGATCATCATGAAAAGAAGAAGAGTGGCAGGGTGAAAACCCGAAAGGGCTCCTTGGCAAAATAAGCAATACCGAGTGTAGGTTCTCCTTCCGGCATTGGCGACATAAGAAGGGGAGTCATAAGGAGGATGTCCAGGTAGGTCACTCTTGGAGCAATAAGAATGGTATTTTTTCTCACATTTTCTCACATTTTCTTCCCTTTTCTTTTTTCTCTCTTTTCTCACTTTCTTTGGTAATTTTTTCTCCTTTGTTCCTCATCTTTCCTACTACACCATATTTCTTGAGGCTTGTGTGCTGATTTGTTTGATGTGTTGTTTACTCGGGACGAGTAAAGAGTCTAAGTATGGGGGAGTTTGATAGGTGATGGAATCACTATCAATTTAGGTAGTTTTTAGAGTCCTTTTATATTTTTGAGTCATATTGTGCTGCTAATGATGCAGGAGCATCAAGGAGCCTAGCGTCAGCACTTCAAATGACGAGACTAACCAAGAGAAGAAGGACTTCAAGAGGAGAACAACTGGGCGTGAGGGGAACGTGCCATACTAGAGAGGAGGAGCCAGGAACGTGCTACATAAGAGAGGAGGAACCAGACGTGGAAGAAAAAAGAATAGCTCGGGCTGCATTGGAAGAAAGAAGACTTCGGCTATTTTAAGTGGCTGAATGAACCATTTAGCTATTTTATTTTCAGCCCACTTTGAGACATTTTTAAATTGGGTTTTTGCTTTATTTTATTTGTCATTTAAGTTTCTAGAAGGTCATTATCTCTTAAAGATTTGACCTTATCGCTTCGCATTTTATTCCTTTTCTTTTATTCTTTCCGGGCTCGATCTTGGATCAAGCCCGCAGCCCATGTAAGCTCATGGAGGACGTCCCATCTAGCCTATAAAAGGCATGCCAGATGTCTAACTTGACTCACTTTGATTAATAAACCCTTTTGATACTTTTCAGTATTACCTCTCGTGTGACTCGAGAAACCCTGAATAGGTGTGACTCCTATTCAAACCCTAGTTTGGAGTATAGGAGAGTTATCCTTCTTGGTGAGACTCTAAGATAGGTTTCTCTTCCATCTTCAAGCGACTTCGCATGCTTTTGAAGTTAATCGTTCTTCCTCCTAAGTATTCGATTATAGCGGACGAGTTGAATTGCGACTAGGAGATTCGTCCAGTCTATCCATCTACGATCCACCCCAATCACAGGATCCCTCACCGTTGGCCACGTTTCTCATCATCCTCACGTCATCCATCATCTATCTCTTCCTCACGTTTTGGCGTTGAAAGATCGGGAATCCCTAGCGGCTTATCCCCGCATCAAATTGGTATCAGAGCTAAGGTTCATCAACACCAACCCGCCTTCGAAAAATCGAAGCTTCAAGACTTGTCAAGAGGCTTCAACCAAAAACAAGCGATTGGGAGTAGAAAAGCTAAGGTTAGTATATCTATTCACGCTAGACACTCTGCTTTTTCACAATCTAAATCATTATCTTGAAAAGGATTAATTGTGGCCTGAATTATCTCACAATAACTCAGCCAAGTTTGAATCTTTTTCTTGCCAAAACCCACGGTTCATCTTGTGAAAACCTATTCGGGCTAATTGGGGAAAACCAACCAAGACGATCTTTTAGCCACGGTCACTTTTGAACCACCGCCCCCTACCCTCGCAGCAGCCGCTGCCCTATCAAAAAAAAAAGAAATACTTCCAGGCGATCTCGGCCTTGCCATCTCGGCCAAGGCTGGCCGAGATCCACTCGCCCGCCACCGGCGCTGCCCCAACCGCCAACCACCACTCCACCGCCACCACAGTAAGCCCCAGCCGGCCCCTCCTAGGGTTCGGCCCTATCAAAAAAAAAAAATATATATATATATTCGGCGCCGGAACCCTAGTTCCCGCCGCCGCCGCCCCGCCCTTGCCGGCCACCACCTGCGCCGCCCAGAGCCACCAGACACTCCACCACTTCTTTTCGGCCCCTGCCGGTTTCCACCACCCCAGCAGCCCCCAACCACGGTGAAACCCTCACGGTTTCACCTCTCCACGCCGGAAACCCCACGCCGCCGGATCCCCGCCGCCCCAGTCGGCCGCCTGCCACCACCCCGCCGGTTTCGGCCCCAGCAACCACCAACCGCCATCACCAGCAGTCTCAGCCACCCCCTGCACCCACGGTTCACCTTGAACCCGCCGGTTGCAGCCCTGCCGCCGCGCAGCCACCGCTAGTTGCCCGCCGCCGCCCAGCACCACAACAGCACCCCAGCCGACACCAGCCGGCGCCAGCAGCCTTTCCATCCCTCCTAGGGTTTGGCAACGTCAAAAAAAAAAATTATATAGAAGAGGAGCGGAAACGAGAATGGGAACGGGACCGATCATCTCTTACCTTGAGTTCCTTGCACAAAATACCCTTTTCGTTCCTAAGAAAGGGAGCATTTCCTTGTTTATATTGTTTATATCCCTGTGAATATTCTTTTGTTACCTTGTTCATTTCCCTTAGTTGTGTTACACCTTTTGGTTCCCTGCAGGGCACCATTCAAGTTCCATTGCCTCAAGCCCTTTTGTTTTCCTTTTTGAGTCATTCCTTGCCTTTAATTCTCAGGCTACTTTTAATTTTCCTTCTTCAAGATTAATTGATTTTAGTTGAGGAAATTGCAGGGAAGAATAGAATATTTGATATGTCTACTTCAGGAAGAGAAAACGAGGCCAGAACTGACGCACCCAGGGCCATGGATGTCGAGACTATGTTTGCAAGAATGATGGAAAGGATGGAAGTCCTAGAGACCCGAGTCAATGAACGCCCGAATCCACCTCCCCCTCCTAGACAGCCTTTGTTACATGCTAACCCAGGAGTTATGCAACCTAGGAGAAATGTGAGAAGGGAACTGGATTTTGAGGATAGGGAAGACGAAAATCCTGTGCTAGAGACAGAAATCTATTCTAAGGCTAAGGTGAAGATACCACAATTTGAAGGAAAATGTGATGCTGACCTGTACCTTATCTGGGAAGCAAAAGTGGAGCAAATCTGGAGCTGTCACAATGTTCCAGAACCTAAGAAGGTACAATATGTTGCACTCGAGTTTACTGGCTATGCCTTAATGTGGTGGAATAACTTGTTGAAAGAGAGAAGACGCTGCCTAGACACCGAGATCTCCACGTGGGACCAGATGAAGGCCATTCTAAGAGGCCGATTCGTTCCACCATACCACGGACGAGATCTACGACAGAGACTAGAGAACCTAAAGCAAGGTTCTATGAGCGCTGAAGAAGCTTACGCAGCAATGGAGATGGCCATAGTCAGAGCGGACGTTCAAGAGGATGAAGAAGCTACAATGGCGAGATACCTCAGGATTCTACATCCCACCCTATCTCATGAGATAGAGTTGTATGCATACACCAACGTAACGGACTTGCTTCATCTTGTTGTGCGAGTGGAGAAGAAATTGAAAATACGCAATCAAGACTGACGGTCCCCCCAAACGTGGAACAGCAGCTCAGGCAGAGAGCAAAGTAGCAGCAGCCGAGAACCAGGAAGCAACAATCGAGATATTTCCACTACTGTGACTCCCGGAACCACGACCACGTCAAATAAAACCCCAAACTCGACTTCTCAAGGAAGTAACTCTAGTTCGTCACGAGCCAGAGATTTTTCTTGCTTTAAATGTCTTGGAAAAGGGCACTATGCTCGGGAATGTCCCAACTAGAGAACCCTGTTCATCAATGACAAGGGTCTCTATGAGTCAAACTCCGACACCGACGAGGTTGAGGAAGTAAAGTCGGCCCTAATAACCGATAAGGCGGAGGACGAGGACATAGATGAGCTACCCTTCGCGGAGGGATTATGTCTCCACACTAGTAAGATCATCACTGAACCCGAACTTGTTTTAGGCACTCCAAGCAAAATGGATATTGACGAGCATGACCTAGATAAACATGTTGAGATGTGTAGTCCTGATCCAAAGGAGGATGAATACCTAGGTGACTACATGGGTATTGACGTTGGTAAGCCCGATGTAAATAATGAAGAGACAGGTCAAGGGATAACAAGGAAGGTCTTAACGGCAGACTTATTTGATTGTTTTGTCATTCGAAGAGCAGTGAGCATCCTACCTACGAACAATGCTGACAATCAAAGGGAGAATTTGTTCCACACAAGGTGTTGGGTCCAATGGAAGGTATGCAACATGATCATCGACAGTGGCAGCTGTAGCAATCTCGTGAGTAATGAAGTTATACAGAAATTGCAATTGGGAACCATTCAACACCCACACCCTTATAAGTTGGGTTGGATGAATGACTGTGGAGAGATCAAGATTGATAAATAGGCAAACATCACCTTCAAAATTGGAACCTATGAGGACACAATGTTATGTGACATCGCCCCAATGCACGCATGCCACATCCTACTTGGACGACCTTGGGAATATGACCGGGATGTCACCCATAAAGGAAAAACAAATCGTTTTTGTTTCACTTTTTAGGGTAAGGAAGTCACGCTCAAACCTATGACACCCACAAAGGTCACTGAGTACTATGAGAAGAAGAAGAGCACGGACGCAAGTACTAAGAAGAAGATCTTGATGGTGCAGAACATAGGAAGGACAAAACCACAATGCCTAGATCCTTTTGTATGTCCCATCTACAGTTTTGTGAGCAAAGAGCTCATATCATCGATATTCGAGGTAGGCATGTTCGAGAATCTTCTTGGTTGTCTCAAAGAAATCAATGGTTTAATCGCCATATACAATTGGAGATTCCTAGCGGAAAAATATCCCTCCTTAAGCATTGTCAATCTCTTTGACGATCTCCGTTTGAGGGTGATCACACAAGTTGACCTCACGGATATTATCCCTACGTCCTACAAGTATTGCGCTCATAACAGGGAACTATTTTCATCTCTTCGAGATAAAACATTGAGATTAATCAATGTGTTTTCACACCCTGTGCAAGTGGTAGTGGAGTCCTATTAGTTCGTGTTAGTACTCGTAGCGAACAGAGGTTAGACAAGAGGTCATCAAGTCAAACCTTCATGGATTCGAGGTCGAATCCATTTCAAGAAAGGGGGGATGATGTAGGAGCATCAAGGAGCCTAGGGTCAGCACTTCAAATGACGAGACTAACTAAGAGAAGAAGGACTTCAAGAGGAGAACAACCGGACGTGAGGGGAACGTGCCATACTAGAGAGGAGGAGCCAGGAACGTGCTACATAAGAGAGGAGGAACCAGACGTGGAAGAAGAAAGAATAGCTCGGGCTGCATTGGAAGAAAGAAGACTTCGGGTTATTTTAAGTGGCTAAATGAACCATTTAGCTATTTTATTTTCAGCCCACTTTGTGACATTTTTAAATTGGGTTTTTGCTCTATTTTATTTGTCATTTAAGTTTCTAGAAGGTCATTTATCTCTTAAAGATTTGACCTTATCGCTTCGCATTTTATTCCTTTTATTTTATTCTTTCCGGGCTCGATCTTGGATCAAGCCCGTAACCCATGTAAGCTCAAGGAGGACGTCCCATCTAGCCTATAAAAGGCATGCCAGACGTCTAACTTGACTCACTTTTATTAATAAACCCTTTTGATACTTTTCAGTATTACCTCTCGTGTGACTCGAGAAACCCTGAATAGGTGTGACTCCTATTCAAACCCTAGTTTGGAGTATAGGAGAGTTATCCTTCTTGGTGAGACTCTAAGATAGGTTTCTCTTCCATCTTCAAGCGACTTCGCGTGCTTTTGAGGTTAATCGTTCTTCCTCCTAAGTATTCGATTATAGCGGACGAGTTGAATTGCGACTAGGAGATTCGTTCAGTCTATCCATCTACGATCCACCCCAATCACAGGATCTCTCACCGTTGGCCACGTTTTCTCACCATCCTCACGTCATCCATCATCTATCTCTTCCCCATGTTTTGGTGTTGAAAGATCGGGAAACCCTAGCGGCTTATCCCCGCATCAGCTAATACTTTGATCCAGATGAAAAAGTCTAATTGAAGCAAAAGAAGTTATGAGCAACACTTAGGAGGTGAAGTAAAGCGACGAAGACGAGTTTCTGGTGCCACACCGCCCCCGCGGCGTAGAGTCACCGCCCCTGCGGTGGCACCCTTGTCGAGTGCCGCTGCCAGCGCCTTCACCTGCGCCGAAAGAAGCTTATCACCGCCCCCGCGGCCGCCTCTGTGTTGACAACCCTGAAGACCCACATCGAGGCCACAGCCAGCGCCTTCGCCCGCGCCCAAGAAGAGACATGTCACCGCCCCCCTGCGGCCGTCTTCGCTTGCCCCTGCGGTGACCCAGCCTAAAGAAGCGAGGACAGCGTTCCTGCCTGCGCCCTTGCCCGCGGTCTTGTGAAGCCGAAGATCCAATGACACCACCCCTGCGGTGACTTTGGGCCACACCTACGGATTTTCACCAGAAACGCCACGAAGTTGCAGAGTCAGACGTTCAAAGAGCATTTAAAGACCCGCCCCTGCGGGAATGTCAAGCCGCCCGTGCGGCCAAGAGGAAGATGGAACGTTTTTGCCTAAACCGCCCCTGCGCCACCCTTGGCCTCGGGTGCGGGTTAGCGTCAGAGGACTTTACTCCGGCCGTTTTCGTCGTCTTATGGTCTTAATTGTGGCTGTTTGCACAGCCTCTTTACTCCATTCTTTATGGTGGTTGTTTGCACAACCTCTTTACTCCTTTTTAATGCATTTTGTAGTATAAATAGAGCCCTTGGCTAAGGCTAGAATCATCTCATTTTTTTCCACAAAAACCTCTATATTTCATTTGTCTTTTGTATGGACTGCTAAGTCTCCCTGCTACATTAGGTTGATTGAAGCTTCATATAAGTTGGTTGTAAGTTCTTTTCAATAGAAGTATTATTCAATATATATTTGTGTTATATTCCTTGTGTTTAACTTAGTTTGTATGTTTGTTTTCCACTTAGTTTGATCACCTAAGTTGTATAATTGCATGCAAAAGGCTAAGGTTAATTGGTTCCGGGTTCGGGTCATTAATCCAGTAGAAAATCTTAGGTATGAACGGGTTGTGATTATCTAAGTGTATAAGGAATATAACTACATAATAAGATTAACGGGTTGTTTCTCTTTTATGTATCTCTTTATCTTTGGTAGAATGCTAACTTGTTGTTTGGTCTTGTAAGTTTACGGACTAGGAACTTGTTAAGTTGTATTAATGCCGGTTGGCTTAATACATAAATATGATCAAGATGAGAACAATTGTTGAATGCTTCTAAAATGAACCAACCAAGTTATATGTATGCGGAAATCTAACCTAGTGTAGTGTTTGTCTTATTGTTTTTATCACCATCAATCTTTACTTCAATTTTATGATTGTCTTTGTTTTGTTTTGCTACAATCCAAATCCCCCCCGCCCCCCCTTTTGTTACCAAATCAATATTTAAATCTAATAGAAACTCGATAAAACTCCCTTGGGTTCGACCCTTACTTACACTATACAAATCGGTTAAGTGTAACGTTAGGATTCTACTTTGACTAAAAGTTAAAAGACAACGACCATAGGTTTTTAGCCTCGTCAGAGCCCATGTGTGGCTGAGGGTGTCTCCGACACGAGGTGTTAGACGTTTTGGCATTAAGGGGAAGTTGAGCCCCCGATATGTCGGACCGTTCGAGATTCTGGATCGGGTTGGAAGCGCAGCAGACAGACTAGCTTTGCCTCCGAGATTAGAGGATGTTCACCCTTTATTTCATGTGTCTCAGCTGAGGGAGTACATACCAGATCCGAGACACATTGTGAGTGATGATGATTTGGTGGTTGAGCCGGACCACACCTTTGTTGAGCATCCGATTGCAGTCCTAGAACGAGGTATGAGACGCCTGCGTTCGAAGGACATTCCTATGCTGAGGATACAGTGGTTGAGACGAGGACCTGATGAGGCTACATGGGAGACCAAGGATAGTATTCAGAGGAACTATCCAGAGTTCTATGCCGAGATAGATGTACCAGTAGGATCGACGAGTAGGTCTTAGTACTATTTTGGTGAGTGTTATGCTTATGTGCTTATATGCCATGCTGTGTTTATTTTTGTACTAGCTGTGATGTGATGTGATCTTATTATGCTAATGCGATTGATTAGAGCTGGAGATGGTTTTTTCCTCCATGCTCTTGTGATGTGATAGGTTTAGCTGGAGATGATTATTCCTCCATGCTATTTTGATGGACATAGTTTTGCTGGAGATGTTTTTCCTCCATGCTCTTTTGTTATGTGATGTTGATACGGCTAGAGATGGTTTTCCTCTATGCCTTGTTATGTGATTATGGTTTGGCTAGAGATGGTTTCCCTCTATGCCTTAGATAGTGATTTTGTTGCTGGAGTTGATGATTTCCTCCATGCTCGTGTTGAGGTTATAGAGAGAGTTATACCTCGGCTTCTGAGTCCGAGTGGTTTTAGACTTCACAAGTTTCGGGACGAAACTTGTTTTTCGGGGGGGAGGTGTAAGAGCCTTAGTTTTTGGAGCTTGTTTTGGTCTTTAGCCGCCCCCGCGGGTCCATGAGGAAGCCCCTGCGGCTCGTCTGTTGTTCCGCCCCTGCGGCCAGGAAGCCCGCCCCTGCGGTTTCTTGCGGCTGCAGCCGGCTTTGTTGACCTTTGACTTGTGCTTTACTCTCTTCTCTTCTTATCCTTTTCCTTGGCTTGCTGAGCAAGGGTTTCTCTCTCTTTCTCAGCGATACTCACGTCCTTCTTGCTTCTCCTTCCTTCATCTTGATCTTGCTTGAGTTTTCCTTAGAGTTTCAAGAGTTTTGTTGTGAGGCTTTGATGATGTGGATGTTAGTGGATGTTGTGCTGAGCTTGAGAGCCAGCTGAGGTACTGTCTTGGATCAGTTTCGTGCTTAGGCCACATCTGTGGGTAAGCTCCTTGCTCCTCTTCTTCTTTCTTTGATCTATTTCTCTTTCCTAGCTTAGGATTAGACGTATGGAAGGTATTTTGATGTTGGTTTGTGTATGTATATGTATGTGCTTGGTTTTGGATGAGAGTAGACGTGATTTGATCATGTGAAGAGTGAAAGAGAAGTCGGGACTCTACGTTCTGCAGAGTCGCCGCCCGCGCGCCAGGACGCCACCGCCCCTGCGGGAACCTTGTCACCGCACCCGCGCCTAGAAGCCGCCGCCCCTGCAGGAGCCGTGTCACAGCGCCTGCGCCCCGTGCTTGCGCTTGCCTGCGGCCGCTGTCACCGCGCCTGCGGTCGAGCGGTCGCCGCGCCTGCGGGTTGCCTTATTCCGCCCTTGCGTCACTCTTGTCACGCAGGTGCGTCTTGTCTCGGGTCTACCTAGAGTAGGGTAGATCCTTTCCTTTCCTAGTATGAGCAGTTTAGTGGCATGCTAGGTATGTGTATGAGGATAGAATGGGATGATCATGATATCATTTATGCCGGTTTATGGCTTTGAGGTTTATGAGTTAGGATACGATCCTTATGGATCCTTTGGGTCTAGGTGTGACCCCTTTGATGGATAGGAGTTTGATATCTTTTTATGTCTTGTTATTAGGCAGTGTTGTCCTCCATATTGGAGTGGACCGTGTTTTAGAGTTGATCGTGGTTGTGACTACTTCAGAGGTTGAGGTAAGTCCATAGGACTTACTTAGCTACCATCCTTATATTGGATGTATGCATGAGTGGTGTGTGTCATATGCTTGATAGCATGCGATGTTGTTATTACCTACCTATGGTTTAGTGACTGCCCATTGTAGGGTTGTGACAGCTTTGCTCTGTCATCCCGCGAGGAGACAGGGACGTTCTCTGCGGAGAGTCCAGATCTGGTACACGGGACGGGCACTGTCTTCACTCTCTTAGGGTACACGGGGAAGTGATCCCAGATGACCACTCCAACTGGCGGTATGATACGGGTTAGCCGTCAATTAGCCCGATCTTTCAACACCGAGACTCGCAATGAAGAAAACGAATAAAAAAATGAATACTTGAAATAAAAAGATGGAGGAATGATCCAATGATT
>NCTC01003667.1:29636-43763 GCA_002319775.1 Fagopyrum tataricum | reverse complement strand
AAAGATCCCATTCACCGAGACGACTAGTGTACGGAGCCCTCAGCAGATCACCCCTCTGGATCACTCTGTAGTTCTCCTAACCTACAAAGGATCTACAACACGGTATAAAACCGTTAGCTAACCATACACATATAAGAGATGCAGAGCACAAACACACATCAAATAATACTAACACGTCAACATGATATCACACATTTACCCGGTTCATTATCTTTATAAAGTCCAGTAATCAATTCGTATATATATCTATATAAACATATGTGACACGAGGAATATATAATCCTCGCCTCTAGGTCCAATAGCCAGCTGGAACGGTGCCTGGAACACCTCCCCGTGTACCCTAAGGGAATGGAGAGTGCCCGAACCGTTAACCAGGTCTGGCCTGCCTACAGAGAACCTCCCAGACTCCCGGGGGAATGAAAGAGCAAGTTATCACGGCCCTACAATGGGCAAGCAATACCATAGATCGGTTGTTTGGAGATCGAAGAGAAATCTATCCAAGCTTCGCACCGGGATAGACGGCTCTTCTAGCTTCCAAACGAGGGTTGGACGCGCTACTCACCCGTCCAGGGTTTTGAATAAGCTTCGCACCTATTCAACTCTCGATTCACACGAGAGGAAAATACTGAAAGTATTCAAATGTTTATTAAAAGTCTGATTGGGAAAACACACGTCCAGATGGCCTTATATAGGCATAGATGGGACGTCCAACATGAGTCCTACGGGCCTTGGGCTTGATCCAAAATCGAGCCCAAACTAGCTAAAAAGATAAGGTCAAATCTTGAAGAGATAAGACTTTCTAACAACCGGATAAGATCAGATCTAAGAGATAAGACCTTCTAGAAGAAAATAAAATAACAATTTAAATAAAACAAACCCAATATTAAAATGGTCCAAGTATGGGCTGAAAATAAATGATTTGTTGGGTCTAATTTAGCCACTTAAATTAGCCCAAACTTCTTCTTCCACAATCCTTCCTTCACGTGGCTTAATTACTTGGCTCATTGGTTGCAATATCTCGGCCTTGCACATGTAACACCATGCTCGAGCAGCTCTCCAATGCTCCCATCTTAAACAACTTTCCAATTGATGCATCTCCTTTCCTAATTGTTCACCAATACGCTTGGCTTGAGCTCTGGTGATTGGTCCAGTAGGAAGTGATTGAGATGCTCCCGCATCAGAGAGTCATGCGGGTCTTTGCAATTTGATGTTTTTCGTTTTCCTTCTCTAGCTTGTTGGGTCTTTTTTTTTTGTTTTTTTTGATACAAAGGTAAGAGAAACAAGAAGAATCAAAATATGGAAGTTGATCGTCCAAGAGCATCCTTTCAGATGAGGTCTTCAACGTCCCGCGAAGGTCTCCATCACCCGTATCCGAGCAATGACCAAGAGATGCGAGCTTGTGTGCGATGACGTTGATTTCCCTAAAGACATGTTGCACTCTAACTTGTGTACACCTTGAGATCAAGATGTTAGAAATGATCATGATCGCTTCCTATACCAGTTTCCAAATCTAATTGATTGATTGAGTTAATAAGTTCAAGGTTATCTCCTTCGTTTTCAATGGTGTTGAGTCGTAAACTTATGACCTTTTGGAAGCCCTCTCTTAGAACATAAGCTTCTGCTTGAAGGATAGTTTATGCACCACATCGACCCATTCCCGTAGCAAATCTTCATTGAGAGAGTTCAAAGTTGGTCCCTTCCACTTAGTTTTTTTTTATGTTTTTCGTCTTTGTTTTGGAGGCCCTGTATTACAATTTGGTATTTTTGAACTTGCTTCATCCCAATCTTTAATATTATTTTGGATTAATGGATTTAAGTCTTGTGGTATTTTTTCTTGTTAAAAATTGTTTGGTTTCTCGTTAGCCAAATGTTTAACCGTGTGAGCACTATTTCTCTTAATTTTGTCGGGTTACATTTTTCCTTTATCTCCAAGATAATGTCCATTATTTTTTTGGAATGTTGGATCACAGTTGGATAAGAAAGTTTTAATTTTATCAATTTTAATATTGTGTAGAGTATATGGGCATTTGAAAAAGAGCTGTTTAGCACTCTCTATCGGGTGTTGACAAAGTTCGCAGTGCATTAGACCGTAACCTTTTGTTTTTCAAGGTTTTCTTTTGTTGGGATGCTATCTAGCTAGGGACAATTTCCAAAAAAATGTTTTTAACTTTTTGCATTATGTTGATATCCCAAATCCATGTTTTATAACCTTGTGTTCAAATCTTACGGTTTTGGATAAGGTCAATTTCTGATTTGGTAGAGAACCATCCTTTTTCATTTGACGCCCAATACAAGCTATCTTGTGTTTCATTTTGAGAAAGGTTGTACGTGTTTAATTTTCTAATAATGTCATGTGGTAATATACTACCCAGTTGAAGAATTTCTTGTTGGTTCTATTGTTTATGTGTTATAAAATTGCTTACTAGAGTAGCCGTATTGATTAGTGTTTTGTCATTCACCAAGTTTTCTAAAGGTTGGTCGGTTATCCATCAATCTTTCCAAGATCTAATAGTTTTTCCATCGTAAACGCTCCATCTGATACCTTTTTCAAAGTCTTAATTTATATGTATTAGTTTTTTTCCATTGTCATGACGTATTGTTTTTGGACTTGTAGTTCCATAAGCATGCTCCTTTAAGGTATTTAATTTCTCTTCTACAATTTTAACCCAAATGTTGTCTGGTTCTTCCATTATTTTTCATAGTAGTTTCATCTATAAAGCCTTGTTCATATCTTTTACTTTCCTGATTCATGTTCCTCCTAGCGTTTTTGGTTTACATATTTTATCCCAAGGTTGTTGGCCGGTTCAACTAGTCAATACCTGTGCATAAGAAATGTACTCGATCACTAGAAGAACACCATACAACCCCAAGAGAAAGGATCGTGTTAATGTAAATATATAGCCCCTGGCCAAAGTCGTCTCCCCGAGAACTATGTTAACTTCACCTTACTTTAAGAAGCTTTATAAGAAATAGACAAATGTTGTAAAAGAAACTAAAAAGATGCGATCAAGTGATCGACTTAAAGACGCTTCAAGAGTGATTGGTTAAATGAGCTCAGTTGAGTCCTCTTGTAACTACAATCGATTTACCCTAACAACTTTGACTGAGTAAAATTCCTATAGCTTCTGACTTCGACCGAGTCAGAAACAAAGGAATGCAAAGAAGTGTGAACAAGTATGAAAAACGACTAGGGGTTGAGATTAATTCTCCCAATCCTTGCTAATGCAATATTCATACACATTATAATGTTATAGAGTGAGAACTATTTGCCCAAGTGTCAAATAAATAATGACTACACGGTTGTATGCATGGATAGGTGAATGAAAATCTAAGCATTCTATTCAATCTAACACAATACTTCACATGATGTTTGCTATTGGTAAAGTGCTATTCAACTATGATCTCAAACTAGTGCTCAATACAAAATAATCGAGCCTCACATGGTGTTTGCTGATTGGCTTTCATAAATCATAAGGATCTAGAGTGGGTTTACACTTTACAAATTATCAATTAATTATTCTTTACATGATTTTTGCTATTGGAATAATTGAAGGAGAAATCCTAGCAACATAGGCGTGTACATATGCATCACTAGAATATGAAATTACTTATGAGTCTCATTCATACTTGTAACACCCGAAATCCGTAGGACTCGAGGTGCTACTGGGCTAGGATCTCACAATGGATCCTGACCCTAGCCTGACAACAAGTTCACTGAATCTTACAACAAGACACCAATAGATTAAATACGAAACATCAAACTGTTATAAAAGTATCAAAAGGTTTATACAACGCTGTTGAGTACAAACAAAACATAACGTATATACATGGTCAAAATAACCCGTAGCCCACGAGTACGACCCCAGTGTACGGAGCCCTCAGCAGATCGCCCGCTCTGGATCACTCTGTAGTTCTCCTATCCTGCAAGGTATCTACAACACGGTATAAAACCGTTAGCTAACCATACACATATATAAGAAGATGCAGGAGCACAAACACATATCAGAAAGTACTAAACACCTCATCATGATGTCAAGCATTTACCCAATTTATTATCTTTATAATCATTGTCCAACACTCAACTCATATATATATAAATATCTCAATATGAACGTATGTGACACGAGGAATATAACCCTCGCCTCTCGGGAATAGTACCAGCTGAAGTGGGGATCTGGGCCCACCTCCCGTGTACCCTATGGGAGTGGACAGGTGGCTAGCCCACTAAACCATACTGGCCTGCCCGTAGAGAACCTCCAGACTCCCAGCGGGATGAAAGGACAAGTTGTCACGGCCCTACAATGGGCAATCAATAGACCATAGGTCGGTAATAACAATATCATAACACGGCTATCAAGCATATACACACACCACTCATGCATACATCCAATATAAGGATGACAGCTAAGTAAGTCCTATGGACTTACCTTAACCTCGGGAGTCTCAGACTCAAACTCAAACGGCTCCGCTCTGGAGATCAACACAGCCTAAACAAGGTATAACACATATATCACACTCATATCCATAACAGGGGTCACACCTAGACCCAAGAGATCCATAAGGATCATATTCCAACTCGTAAACCTCAAAGCCGTAACCGGCATAAACGATACCGCACTCAACCTCATTCTAACCTCATACTCGTACCTAGCATACTACTAGACCGCTCCTACTAGGAAAGGAAAGGATCTACCTAACTCTAGGTAGAACCGGAACAAGACGCACCTGCGTGAAGGAGAGACGCAGGGGCGGAACACCGGCGACCGCAGGCGCGGCGGCACTCAGCCGCAGGGGCGGTAACATGGGCCGCTGGCATGCCGCTGGCACGGCGCGGGCGCTACGGCACAGATGCCGTGGGGGCGGTGACTTTTGGCCGCGGGGGCGGCGACAATGCAGGAAGTTATCCCGCGGCTTCTCTTCGGCTCTTCTCGTGATCAAATCACGTCTTCACTCATCCAAAGTTACATACAAGTATATACATACATAAACCCACGTCAATACACACCTATACATGCATCTAAACCTAAGCTAAGAGATTGAATCCAAGGGAAAGAAGGAAAGAAAGAAAGAAGGAAGAAGCAAACACTTACCACTCTTGTGGTCCTAAGCTGCAGGGAAGATCACCACACACCCAGGCTGGCTTCCAAGCTCAGCATACTCACAAACATCAATCACAAGAGCCACAACACAACCAAATCTCAAACCAACTCTTCCTAACCAAGAACAATATCAGGAGGGAACAAGGGAGAAGCAAGGAGGAAGTAGGAAGCTGGATAGGGAAGTGAGGAAAAACCCTTGATCAGCTAAGGCACGAAATAAAGAAAGCAAAGAGTAAAACATGGGTCAAAGGTCAATGAAGACGGCTGCAGCCGCCGGAACCCGCAGGGGCGGCAACCAGGACCGCAGGGGCGGAAAGTGTAACACCCCAAATCCGCGGGACTCGGGGTGCTACTGGGCGAGACCTCACAATGGGTCCCGACCCTTAGCCTGACAACAATTTCACTGGACCTTCCAACATGGCACAAATAAAGGCGAAAACTCAAACATGTTTTAAAGTATGCGGAAAACCGAAATATTAGAAACTACAACTTGGAAACTCAGCCGAGTCCTCAAAACAACATAATTAGATCCAAATTCTAAACATACGACAATATCCAAAACAAGAACATGAAACATGACTCAAAACATCCCCCGTCCTATAACCTACGGAGACCCCGGCTGTCCACTCCTCCGCCTCACTCGGTGGCATCCCTAACCTGCAAGTCATCTACACAATCGGTTTAAAACCGTTAGCTAATATTCTAGGCATTAGAAAAGTGGTGAGGGCACAAACACAAATATAACACATAACATGAAACAAGCAAGTCCCGTTTATTATCTTTTTATTACTTAGTAATATCCCGTTCTAATTCAACTTCTGTTGTGACACGAGACCCCAATGGTCTCGCCTCGTTCCCCACTTACCGGCAAGAAATGGCACGGATGCACCCGCCCGTATACCCGCCGGGCTAGTCGCCAAGATCCTCCTAGCCCTCGTCAAGGCTAGGCAGTAATGCCACCGCCTGTTATCATACACTTGGGCCAAAATATATATATAATGTCGGTGGTCCTAGTTACCGGTTTAATAGTTATAACAAAACATAAACACGCACCACCAAACACACATCCATGCTAATACGTAAAATACGAGCTAAGTAAGTCCGGAGACTTACCTCTTCCCAAACGCTAACTCACACAACGCTCACGCTTCCCTTGGGAAGAAGTACTCAACCTGTTCACAACAAGGTATCCATAAAAACCCGCTCAACTCGAGAAGTCTAGGACTTCTACACCAATGATCTACGCAGGATCATTTGACTCACATTCTAGGACTGCTTCCTAGAGTCTACCATAATTACCGTCAAAAACGACGTACAAGCTAACGAGGCCTAGAAACGCTCTTCACATTCTCCTAAGGTCTCAAAAGCCGCTACTTGGCATTTCCACTAAGTTATGCTAATTCCAACCTATCATGATACTACTAAGCATAATTAGATCGATATGGATTCATTGCTTTTATCGGGCTTCGGATCCTAGCATGATACTACACCATTTCGCCCATACGCTAAACTGATCGTAAAACTATAGCATATCGGAACCTAAGATAAACTCGTCTAATTTCCGAGGTTAAAACTCGCTAACATATCCGGGGCAAATATACATTTCCTAAGTCATATGGGTCAAAACCGTAATTAAAACCTTGGGGCAATTTCCGACAAAAACCCAACAGAGGGTATAATTGCAACAATTTCAGAAATCTGGGTCAAAACTGCAATAACTCAAAACTCTGGGCATATTCTGTAATTATCATAAAACTGAGGGGGCCGAACGTAATTATACCTAAAGTGAGGGGGACCGACTGTAATTACTGGAAAAGCTTGGCCGGCCGGTTCTGCAGCCCTGGACGCCGGCGTGGGCGGTGCTCCGGCAGGGGGAAGGCGGCTGCAGGCGGGTGGCGGTTCTTCCCGTGGGTGAGGCTCCCGGTGGCGGCCGTTCTCCGGCACGACAAGGATGTGCAGAAAGAAGAGTGAGCAGGGAGGAGGCGTCGGCGACTCCGGCAGGCGAGGGCGGTTGGCTTCTGGCTGGCGGCGAGGCGAGGCTGTGTTCTCCGGTGGCGGCGGCAGAGAAGAGAGGGAGCTCAAGCGACGGTTGGGGAAAGAAGGAGATGGTGGCCGGAGGTGAAACAGAGGGTGAGGGAGTCGGGAGAGAGAAGGAGAAGGTGCGCGAGGGTGGTTGCCGAGACTGCGGCGTGGTGCGGCTCCCGGCGAGGTAGAGTTGCATAGAAGAAACGGAGAGGAGGTGGTTGAGGGGAAGTTGCAGAGGGAGTGGGAGGCCGAGGATGAGAAAACGAGAGGGAGAGGAGGGAGAGACCAGTATGCAAGGGCGAGGGGTGCTGTTGTAGGGGAGCGGGAGTGGTGCAGGGCTGGGCGGCTACCTGTGCTCCTACAGGGCTAGGACGGCACCCACGCCAAAGAAGAAGAAACAAAAGAAAAAGAAGGAAAGGCAGCGGGAAGGGAAAGAAGGAAAGAAAGAGGAGGGGTCCGCGCCAGTGTGGCGGTGGGGCCCGGGTGACGTGGCTCCAGCGTGGCGTGGGGCCCACGCTGAGGTGGAAAAAGGAGGGAAAAAAAAAGAAAAAAAATAATGGGACGGTTCAAAACTCGTAAAATAATTCCGTAACGGAAGTTTATGGGTCGGAATAATTTCGGACATTCCCGTAAAATTTATTTACGGGTTTACGGGTCGGAATATTTTCCGAACAATTCCCTAAAATTATTTACGGAAGGAGAAATAAAAATGGCATCTTTCCACTATTCCTCTGGATGAGGTCAGTAGATCTCCGGGTCATTCTGACTTCTCCATATTCCTCTAGCTTCTTCTTGTTGGAGAGGATTTCCTTCAAGAACTTTCCATAGGCAGGCATCCTTAAAATAGCATCAACAAAAGGGATGTTAATATGCAATTTATTTAAAAGGTCAAGGAACTTACCAAAGTGCTTGTCCAATTGAGCTCTAGCACGGGATTTAGAAAAAGGAAGTGGTGGTTTGTACGGAGGGGGAGGGATGTAGACATTCTCTTTTTCCTTAGGCTCCTCTTCCATTGGTTGCTTTCCTTTATCCAAAATCTTTGGTTGTGGATCATTTGTCTCTAATCCACTTCTTGTAGTGATTGCCATGACTTGCCCTTTGAGATTATTTTCAGTTTTTTCAGGAAGTCTTCCTGGATCTCTTTGAGCGTCTTCGGCCTTCTTGAACACTTGAGTTTCCAAAACCTTTTGGGCTTTGGTTACACTAGTGACTGTACTCTCTAGATTTCTCATCCTAGCCATCAATTGCTCAAACATTGCTTCAACTCTATCCTTTGGTTGAGCGGGTTCAGCTGGCTTGGACGGCTGGCCTGCATTGCTAGAAGAAGCTTGAGGGTTCAAAGCACCCTCAGGATTAGAATAAGAAAAACCAGGATGATTATGATTAGGCTTGTAGTTATTTCCTTGATTATTCCTATTATAATTGTTGTTATGACCTCTTTCGTTTTGATAATCTCCTTGGTAGTTACCTTTACTCATGTAATTCGCATCCTCTTCCTTGGATGCTACGTGCACTTCAGCTTGCTGAGCTTTCAAGTTAGATGCAATTAATTCTTTCAAAGATTTAAGTTCAACTTGCAAAGCATCTAACCTTGAATCATTAAGAGTGCTTTGGTTTACCTCATAGACTCCGGGTTTAGTCTTTCTCTCTTCAACTTTCCTGTGAGAATACTTTTCAATAGTCTTGGCTTGCTTCGTAATGAATTCCCAAGCTTCATCCACAATTTTTTTCCATAAAAGTACCTCCAGAAAGTGATTGCAATATAAATTGAGTATCTTCAAGTCCCTTGTAATAAATCTCTAGCAATTCAATCTTAGAGATCCCATGATGAGGACATTCCAACGTAAGGTCAATGAACCTCTCCCAAGACTTATACAAACTCTCCTTATCTTTCATCACAAAAGCATTTATCTTCCCTCTAAGTTCATTAGTCTTGTAGGGTGGGAAAAATTTAGTGAGGAATTCATACACCATCTCCTCCCATGTGTTAATCCGCCCATATGGAATAGTTTGATACCAAGCTAAAGCTTTATCCTTAAGAGAAAAAGAAAAACCTCTTATCTTATGATTGTTACCTTCCATACGAGCTGGACTTACCGCATCCATAAGAGTCTCGTAGTTGTTCATGTGTTGGTGAGGAGATTCTGTCTCTGTCCCACCAAACTGATTCTGGCGAATCATCGGTATCACCTGCGGTCGCAGCTCATGCTCATGATTTGCGGGTTCTCCAAAGTTAACTCCAGGACGGTTAACTCTTTGGGTAGGATCCATCCTCTGTCCAAGTGTTTGTGGAACTTCCACAAAAGGCTGGTGAATGACAGGTCTGAGAGGAGCGGGAGGTGGAGCTTGTGGAGGAGCTTCAACTCGAGGAGGAATTGGAGCTAATTGTGGTGCTGGAATTACTTGCTGCACTGGAGCTGGAGTTGCAGCTGGCCTCTGGTTCATGGCTCTGGCTATCTCTTCCATTTGAGCTCTCATTGCAGCCATTTCCCTTTCTGTAGTTTGCTCTCTTTCTCTAGCAATCCGTCTCTCAGCTTCTAGTTGCTCTAAAGCATCTCTGATTTCAGCTTCATAATCTCTGATTTCAGCCATTTTAGAATTTCCGGGCTCTTAGTCTCTCTCGCAGTGTCCTTTCAGGTTCGGGATCGTACGGAACTAGTTCTTTCAAACCCCGAGTTCTTTGCATACACTGTGAAGGATACCTAAAGTCCTGAAAATTCCAAAAACAAAACCAGAAACGAGATCAAAAGTAAAAGAAAGACTTACACTAAAAGAAATCACAAAACAAAACAAATGACTTAGTCCCCGGCAACGGCGCCAAAAACTTTGTTCGCTATTTTCACGCCCCTGTAAACTTTTATCAAGAATGATAAAAGCTCACAGGTTAGTAAAAACACGGTATGTTTTAAATTTATAAACAAGAAATAAACACCGAATCTGTAGCGAACCCACAGTGTATGGGTCAATTACAGTTAGGGTAAGTATTCCAAGGTCGAACTCAGGGACTAAATGTTTGGAATGCAAATGTGATCACAGATAGCGTAAATCAAAATAAAAGAACGAGGTTGGAAAAGAAAGGAAGAAAGATCAAAGGAGTTTTGAAGGGTTTTCTGTAAAGTTCGAAATCAAATAACAGATTTGATCAAAAAGACAAACGAAAGTATATCAATAAAGAAAATGCGGATTCCAAGGATTCAAGGTCATCGTTATTACGCACGGACTCAGGAAATCTCTAAAGATCTATGGTTACAAATTTCAGGGAAGAACGTTTCTAAACTGATAGTCTATTACCGGGTAAGTCTCAGGTATTTTCTAGTTCCAAACCAACTACCTATTACCGGGTAAGTCTCAAGGTAGAGAGGTAGGAAATTCTAAACAAACCAAATTCCGAACTAAGGGAAAGGTAAACCATTACCGGGTAAGTCTCAGGTATTACCCTACTTAGGACGGAATCTAGGCACACTCAACCCAATAGAGGTTTCCACCTCTATTACCTATGGTCGAACACTCAAGTATCCAAACGGAACATTACCGGGTAGGTCTCAATTCCGGTTTAGGTTACTAGCTAGATGAATTCTAACTAGGTTTAAGAACAGGCCAACCATACGATTTCAAAGCTACTCGAACCAAGCAATAAGCACAATTCCATCATAGTCCGGGTAATAACGAATCTCAATTCACCTTGGATCCACACGAGTTTTAGCCAACAATCGACATTTCAAACGCAATCATCAATCCACTCAATTTAATGGAAGAAACAATCATCAATCCATGTAATTCATCGGAAGAAGCAATTATCAATCCAATCAATTCAATCGATTCAAGAGATTCAAGAGAGAATGCATAAACAAGAATCTAAAATAGAGATTAAAGTAGAAACTTAGCTTTATTGATAGAAGATTAGCAAAACGTCAAAATCCCAAATATTCGTGATGTTCCTCCAAGCTCAAACAAGCTCAACAATGGCCAACAATGGCCTAGGGCAAAGGGAGAAGAAAAGGGGAAAAAGCTCTCTCCAAAGGAGCTCGAAATTCGAAATGAAACGGGAACCCCCGGAAATCATTTAGGGCTTTCCTTTTATATTCCGCAACGGGCTGCCCTTAAACAAATCCGGAAATTAACGAAATAAATCGGCGAACAGGAATCTCGGTCGGAAATCTCGGTCGGTGACCGAGATTTTTGAAAGTCGGGGCCGAGATTTGCTTCGTGATGTAGCGTTGACGAAATCTCGGTCAAATGTGAAAAATCTCGTGCGTTTCGTCTTGGCTCGTCTTTTCCTCCTTTACCGTGCTTGCGTGATCGCTCCTAAGCGTCCATCCCGAAGCTTGATCCTCAAATGCATCGTTTTAGCTCCAAAACACGCCAAAATACCTACAAAGACACCAAAAGTGTGTGTAGACATCTATACTCGCAAAGTTGCATTAAACAAGTATAAAGAACACAATTTAAGGCTAAAACATGCATGCGGGAAAGGGAAAACTAACTATATGCTCTACTAAACTAGGACGATAATTCATGTTATCATATAGAGATCGTATCACGACCTCGCAAGGTACTCCTAACTCAAACAAAATCACCTAACGTATAAGTCAAACGAGGAAAAATCTCGGGACTAACCCGACGGTACTATCGATGTCGCAAGGTCTGCATAAAACTCGGGATAGTTCCTCCGGCTAATGTCTAACACGGCTCGATGGCGGTCTATCCAATCTATCCCAAGGATGACTTCTTCATGCACTAAGTGCATGGCAAAGAAGTCGACCAACCACTCTTGGTTTTCCAAACGAATGGGACAACCGCGTACCTCTCGGGTACCCCTAACCTTACCTCCATCGGGTAACCCTATAATAGAGGGTATCCCCTCTACCGTAGCTAAGGGCAACCTAGCTACACAATCATCGAGTAAAAGAGTGCGTGGCACCCGTATTAAACAAAACTCGGACCGAAAAGCCATGAATCTAGATGGTACCTGGGGTTGCTGGCTCTGGAGGATCAACGGCGCTCCTCAACTCAAATATCCTGGCCTGTGTGCCTCTGGTCTCCTGGGTACCTCCACTACGACCTCCAAGTCGGCCCTGCCTTTGAGCTGATCCATGAGTGCGGGTCTGACCCTGACCCTGGCTCCTCTGCTGAGAGCCTTGTGCCTGATACTGGTGCGGCCTATGACTGCCCCCTGCTATACCAGCAGGCGAAGAACCCTGCTGTGACTGGGACTTGCCCTGACGGAAAAAAGCGGCTCGGTGACCCATCTGACCACAAGTGAAGCAAGCCACTGGCAGCTTCCTACATGTTCTCTTCGTGTGTCCAAACCCTCCACAACTGAAGCACTGTCGTCCCCCGCCTGATGCCTGTCCCGATGTTTGAGGACCGGAATGTCCTGGAGTCTGGCTACGTCCCTGACCAGCTACCCCGGCTCCTGAACCAGCTGGTACTGTCCTCTGTCTCTTGTCCGGTCCTCCGGACTGTGCTACCCTCCCAGACCCAGGGCGGTCTCTCCTCCGTGAATCCGGGCACAAGGTCTCCCTAACAACCTCCATAACCGGCTCGGGTGCAATTACGGCCGGTGTAACTATTTCTGGTGAAGCCCAAATCTAAGTCACCCACTGCGAGACCTCAACTGACCCCACCGGTGCAGGTGCAGGCACCGGTGGGACGGGAGGTGGTGCTCCAGTCCTAAACGCCTCCTCAGCTCGTCGTACGTAGTCCCAAAATACGATAGCTCCAACGGACGCTTCCCCGGTCCTGACAGGTGGAGAATCCTGCGCCTCATGCCTCAAAACGGTCCCATCCCTAGCCTCCGGAACAATGTTCTCTGTGACGTCCTTTATGGGGACCTCGACTGCCGGTGCGCCCCCAACTGGCGGGTCCGCAATGGGGATACGTCCCCGACCTCTCGCGCCTAGAGGTCTCTCTACTCGTCCCTGCCCTCTCGGGACGGCAGGGGAAAAAGGTGGTCTACCCCTGGCGGGTCCCACGTAAGCGGTAGCTCTCGTACGTGCCATCTGATTTCGTATGATGTTTACTTAAGAATAAAGCGTAGGTACTACTTATAAATTCGGTATAATAAATTTCTAGAAGCATAAATACAACATGATCATAATACACATCCAAGGCATACAAGCCCAAACATCCTAAGGTAGCATACATAGCTAGGTACACACAATATCCACAACATCATAAGGTCATATATATATATATATATAACTATGTACTAAAATAATATAAGTACCTAATTCTAATCCAGAGATCTATGTCGCCGAGGTTTGCGGAAGGAGTGGTGGTCCCGTACATTCTAACCCAAACCCGACTCATGCATATGATTTTGAAAACGAAAAGTCAGAACCCGTGTGGGTTCTGTTTTATACCTCATTCGGCCTTTAAAAGGTTGCGAGTGCCATTGTTGTCAACCTAGGGCTCTGATACCACTTTTGTAACACCCCAAATCCGCGGGACTCGGGGTGCTACTGGGCGAGACCTCACAATGGGTCCCGACCCTTAGCCTGACAACAATTTCACTGGACCTTCCAACATGGCACAAATAAAGGCGAAAACTCAAATATTTTTTTAATGTATGCGGAAACGAAAAGTACGAAAATACAACTTGGAAACTCAGCCGAGTCCTCAAAACAACATAATTAGATCCAAATTCTAAACATACGACAATATCCAAAACAAGACATGAAACATGACTCAAAACATCCCCGTCCTATAATGTACGGAGACCCCGGCTGTCCACTCCTCCGCCTCACTCGGCGGCATCCCTAACCTGCAAGTCATCTACACAATCGGTTTAAAACCGTTAGCTAATATTCTAGGCCTTAGAAAAGCGGTGAAGGCACAAACACAAATATAACACATAACATGAAACACGCAAGTCCCGTTTATTATCTTTTTATTACTTAGTCATATCCCGTTCTAATTCAACTTCTGTTGTGACACGAGACCCAATGGTCTCGCCTCGGTCCCTCACCGGCTTACCCAAGTGGCACGCATATACCGCCGG
>NCTC01003665.1:14151-44847 GCA_002319775.1 Fagopyrum tataricum | reverse complement strand
ATATATATATATATATATATATATATATATATTCGCCGTTCGTAGTGATAACCCAGTATTAAAATATGGTGTAGCTTTATCAGTGTTTTACAAAGTTGAAAATGTTGAATGTAAGCCCGAAGCCGTGACGTCCAATTACATATTTCAAGACTATCGTATAATATCATACTTTAGTGTGGCTTTTACAAAATCCAACGCTCGCCCGTGATCCCATTCCTATCTATTTCCTGCCATATACAAACGAAAGGCTGCAGGCTACTACTACAGACTACAGTAGTGCTTAATAATTGCATGCCTTGACATATAAAATTAATATAAAACATACTGGTTAACGTTACAAAGATATCCCATATATTGCTTAAGATTAATGTGTATCTAATACTTAACGTTATAGAGAAAAATGGGGGAGTAAGGGATTTTTTGGTGACGTAGATACCAAGTAGGTCCTTCTCATTTTTCGGATTAAAAGAGCCTGTGGCATTTTGTAGTTTCCTTATTTTAATAAGAGTAAGGTCGGTATTTTGTCTTTTTAAAACGAAAAAAAGTAAAAATAAGAAACCCTAACATCTGTGTGATTCACGATTCAGATCGGAGAAACCTAGAAATGGAGCGTGGCGGCCGGACTCAAACCACCCCTCTCGGTGTGCCTCTTTCTCTTCCTCAAATCACCGGAAAATGCCCTCCGATGTTTCCGATTAGCCGTTCTCCTCTGGCGGCGAGAAGGATAGAATTTGTCGGACGACGGTGGTTGCTCCGGAAGAGAAGCGACGGTGGTGGCGGTTCTCTGGCGGCGGCGACGACTCCACTACACTAGTTCTCACCCCAGCCTTTCGCCTCCTTTGAGAGCCTTAGGGCTCGAACCACCCTCCTCTCGGTGGTGGCTGTTCCCATGCTTACAACCATTGAGTCTCAGGTGAATGAAGCTGTAAAGCTGTATTCAAATGGTTGGACTTCTGATAATTTCGTATTTACGTTTCCTTGATAATAAGAATTGTTTTTTGTTCAATAGTGTTCTTGTGTTCTTCATTTTCCTGCAGCTAGAGATATCTTTGTGAATTGTCGAATCACTTATCATGCTTTGAGTTTGAGGTTCAATCAATGGATTGCTTATTTGAGACTGAGAATTGTGGGTGGTGTTTTAGCATGGAATCTAATTTCAAGTTATTCAGTTCTTTTCTATTTGCATTTCCTTGAGACATGCTGTCTTCTCAGCACTGATAAGGTTTATATCTCATGTAATTGCAGAGTGGTGGTTCAAGAACAGGGTCGTAGTCCTAGATATGGTCATGTGATGGACTTAGTAGCTCAAAGATACATTGCAGTGTTAGTGGGAATGACTGTGAGGCAGTTCACTAATGATAATGCCAATTTGGGTTTATAATTATAATCTATTACTTAGTGAATAAAGACTTTTTTGTCTGCAGGTAGCTTAGTTGATCTGGTTAGAACTTGGGACTAGCAGACTGTTTGTCTCTTTATGTGTTGAGCCAAGTGAAACAGCACTATATTTGTTACAATTATGTATAAAGTGATACATGCTCACGCATAAATCTATTCAAATGTTAGATTAAATTATATTTACATGATGCGTGTGTAAACTCTAGATTCTCTACTTTATATATCTGCCAACTGGGCTTAGACTAATGGAATGTTTGTTTATACCCGTGAATCTCAATTATTGTAGTAATTGATTCTTTAAGTTTGTGAACATTTTAATAATGAAGCCTCATTGAATAATTTACTGTCGGCGAGGAATGACACATAATTGATTCAAAAATACTGTTAACAGCTTGGTCGTGCGCTTGGTTACAAGGATGTCTACACCTCTTGATGAAGGTGATGCTTTGTTGGCTGTCAAAATAACCAACTTTACTTTGCTCTATTCAACATTCAATTTCTTAGTGACCTCTATGTTGGTTGAGGTTGAGATGTGCTTCTTCGGTGTAGTTACTATCGACATACTATTGTTTGTTGGCCTGAAATGGTTATGGACTAAAATCTTACGGTTTTGACCGCAACAGCTTCTCTGTTACAAGTCAAGAACTTGTCCTATTATTGTCCCACTTTCTTGCACTTTTAGTGTGCTTAAGCTTCTTGACCTAGTTCAGCTAATTTTAAAACTAATTAACAAATACTACTTACGGCTGAAAATGGGATTGAAATGGTGGATAAGACAATGAAGCTTGGGACAAGAGTTTATGGTAAGATTGTGTAACTCGACGAACATTGGACTTGTGTAACTCGATGGACATTGAACTTGTGTAACTCGACGGACCTTTCACTTGTGTAACTCGACCGACCTTTGACTTGTATAACTCGACATTGTGTATTAATTATCGGTTTCAAGTATAACATTATAAAAAAAAATAAAAAATAATAGAATATACAAATCCAATTAGGTCAATTGGTATAAGGGTGGGAGTGAGGGCCTCTCATTCAGAGTTCGAAACCCAATAACTACAAAATTTCTTAGTCTTGTGTATTAAGTCCGATCCTAGGCTTGTGTATTGGGCCTGAGCGTAGGCTTGTGTATTGGGCCTGAGCATAGGCTTGTATATTAGGCCTGGACGTAGGCTTGTGTATTGGGCCCGAGCGTAGGCTTGTGTATTTGGCCCGAGCGTAGGCTTGTGTATTGGGCCCGAGCGTAGGCTTGGGTATCGGGCCCGAATATATGCTTGTGTATCGGGCCCGAACGTATGCTTGTGTATCGGGCCTTGTCCGAAGCTTGTGTATCGGGCCTTGTCTGAAGCTTGTGTATCGGGCCCTGTCCAAAGTTTGTGTATCTGGCCTTGTCATATTCTTATGTATTGGGCCTTGTCCGAAGCTTGTGTATTGAGCCATGTCCGAAGCTTGTGTATTTGACGTAACCTTTCTTAAAACAATTGGGCTTTCATTAAACCAATTGGGTTTGAGTTTTTATTAAAATACTTGGGCCTTTATTAAATCAATTGGACTTGGGCTTTTATTAAAACACTTGGGCCTTCATTAAACAATTGGGCTTGGACTTTCATTAAACCAATTAGGTTTGGGCTTAAATAATTTTATATTTCTAATTTGCCCTTTCATTTAATCTTTAAAGATAAGTAAATAGGATCTAATTTGTCATTGATATGAAAAGGAGCTTATTTTAGTGCTCATTTATACAAAAAGGACCTACCCTCCCATTTAACCCAACATTATAACTATCTAACACATGACCTAACCAATATGTATCCTCAATATAGACATATGTATATACACTTATATACACTTATACACTATACAGTATATATCAATTAATTAATTTGAGAGCAATATAGACAGAACAAGAAACTTAAATACACTTCCACACCATAGCTGAGTTTTTAACTTCTCCGGTTGTATTTTGATACATCCACCGGTCGGCGTCCATCACCTTCATCGGAGTAAGTCTTCAGTCTTCATCTATCTACATATATCTTTATTTTGTCTCCAAATTTCAGTCTTAAAACTTACTTGGTCGTATCCTAACAGATCAAACTCATCGCAGCAACCAACCGCCGATTTGCACGCCGTTGACTGACCAAATGGTCGTATGAGGTCCATTCCCTCTAGCTTTCCACCTTTACTTCATAGAAATATATTAACACTAAACTCTTTTTTTTTGTACGTAACAGGAATATCAAAAATATTTCACCGATGGCCCACTATCCCGTTAAAGTAGGCACATATCGTAGCAACTCGATTGTTCAAAATTTAGGTCTCCTTTGCATATTTATTTATTTTTATTTAATTAATTATTAAAGATTTATTGTATTGTTGAATACACTAAATATAACTTAATATAGTACAATACACTAAATATAACTTAATATAATATACAGTTTTTTCAAGACTAACTTTATAATATTACCCGATTATATTTCCATTCAATATTGACAAATTAAGTGTATTAGTCATCTAGAAAATTATTTATAATTTCATCTTGAAGTGGTAGCTGTGGTATATATACCGTGACGTATGTGCAGTATCTGGTTTATGCACGATCCAAGGATATATCGGAGATTACCGACGATGTGCTGTAGTCTTACAAAGAACAATTGGCATATGTTGTGTACTGTAGTGATTGGCCTACTTGGTTTCAGGATAGGTAGATCGGTTGAATGTGATGTATGCTGTACAACTGAATAATTTTCCGCTGGTTTGTGTTGGTGTTGTATTTTGATTGCAATCTGATGGACAAATGTGTTTTGCACTATTCTCTATGGTGAACTCGTTTGATTCTGTTGTTAATCAACTGATTATGTTTTGTAACTGGATTTTTATAACAACAAATCTTCACTTTTGTGTACGTATGTACTTTGTGTAGTAACATATTGTGTATGTCATTTATGCAGTAAGCTTATATATGTACCTACACAAACAAATACCACATTTACTGTATCGTATACATTGTGTATACAATATGTAGAACTACTATGGCTTTACCATTTTCTTCTCTTCCAACACATCTACAATATGTACCTACACAAAACAAACCTTTACGAAATGGTACATATTTTGTATTTAGTTTCTGATGTAAGCTCCAATATGTGACTCAAAATAAATCCTTTCCAATTTGTATTACCACACAAAGAACACGAGAGTTTGTGTATGACAATTGTAATACCACATACCATCTGTTGTTGAGTAATACACAATAGATGTATCAACTTATGTCGGCAATATGTATGCCCTCTATTTTGGTTTATTAAGACATGTCTTCTTGTTGTGACCAAATATGCCACAACAGCTACATTTCTTCTTTATTTTTGGTTCCCATGTCGAACGAATCCTACATTTAGACAATCTTCCCTTTTACGCTTCTTTGGAGGCTCACAAGTCATGGCTGCTACATTTGAAGTAATATTCCATTCTAATTTGCTCGGCACTGGATATATTGTTTCCGCATACCCAAGTCTCCAAGATTCACAAGTATAATATCTACTTAGTAGAAAGGAAGGATTCATACCCACATTCTTGGCAGCTGCGACGGCGTGTGTACATGGTATTTCTTCTATATCAAACTTATTGCATGCACAACTTCTCATTAGCAAACATACAATCACTTTATCATCATCTTTTTAAACTTCAAACTCCAACCTTTCTGCATCTAGGACGTATACAAAGTAACCTCCACTTTCTTCAAACCTTCTTTGGATGATTGCTTCGATCTTTGGAGGAGCAAATTCTACACAAGCTTTTGCTCGAGCCCGTCTTTCAGCAAACCACCGACTTATAAGTTGTCTGATCTCATCAAGTAAGGATATCACTGGATACTCTCTTCCTTCTTTCATAATTCCATTCCCACACTCAGCATTGTTACTAGTCATGATGTTGTACCTTTTGGCAGGACAGAAAGAACGTGCCCACGTTGTAATTCCAATATCAGCGAGTAACTCTCCAACCTTTGGCTTCTCCTACATACATTTAGCAAAGTAGAATTAGTACACAACAACAAATGTTTGATTATATTTGTATTTTCATAAACTTGCTGCATATGTACTCCTGTAATTTGTCCAAGAATCTGCATGCATTCATTTCTCTTGTAACTGCGGGCTCCTTCCATGAATTTTTCAAGGATTCTGTTCGATCGCGTTCTCTTCTGTAGATTGCATTTAAGATGCCAAATACAATATCCATGAGATGCAACTTCATAATTTGTGGATACACCCTTTTTGATGGAATTGTGCCTATCTGATACAAAAAAGCAATTCATTGTTGTCTTGAACAAAACTCTTTAGTCTCTTGAAGAAGAAATCCCACGATGGATCGTTTTCACTATCAATTATTGCAAATGCAATGAGGTAGATTTGTTGGTTAGAATCTTGTGCAGTTGCAACGAGTAACACTCCTCCATATTTCCCCTTCAAGTGCGTGCCATCTACTGTGACAACTTACGTTACACATGACGTTAGATGTCTTTTGTTACACAAAGATTTTTGATACGAAATTCGATATACACAAGGTTATTAACAAATATGTAGGAATGTCTTGTACTCACTCTTCTCAGTGACTGATATCCTCGAACGGATTGTCCATATGCAACAAATACATATTTGAAACGGTGGTTCTCGTCTAACTCAAGAGCAACAATTGTACATGTGTTGACCACCTGTAACATATAAAGATACGAAGGTATTGTACAGTAGTTGTCCTTCGGTGTCCCTCTAATCATGTCTTTCACGGTTTCTTGTGCCATCAAACACTTCCAATAACTAGAATCAATATGATGTAAACTTTTCATTATCGTGATTATCTGGTGGACAAACGGTAACTGATTTGAACTACCATACCTACATTATGTAAGACAATTATTGAGATTCAGGTTTTTTTTGTACATACTATACAAAACATAAACAAATTACAAAATGTATTTGTATCACTTACATTGATTTAACCTTTTTAGCAATTACTTGGTACGAAGCTCCTCTTTTCATTGATCTCCTCATGTGGTAAGAACATGTGTGAGAAGATATATACTTTGTTGTTGTAAAATAATTTGACTAACCCAACATAGAGAAATGAACCCTCCACTTACAATCTTTGTCAATACATTTGGCTGTTATGGCCCTCGTCTTTCACTTCACAATATTGTATTGTGAACAATCTGATATGGCGTTTAGACAGAGTGCATTCTTCAAATCAGTTTTGTTACCATATGTCTTCCCAATCATTAGGCCAAATTGTGTTGTAGGCTGTACACAATTGCTCTCATGAGGTACAATAGACAGGTTGTTACACCCTGTCTCATAAAACGCTTCATTGTCCAATATATTCGTACAACATTCAACATTATTTGTAGATGTTTGCCCAACACAATGTTGTACAGGTATCATCGTATCTCCCCCGTCTGTATTTACTTCATTCCTCGAGCCTTCCTCATTATTTTGTGGATCCATCAAAACCAATGTTTGATCAGTTGATGTTGGAATAGTGTTCACGCACAGAGGGACACTCCAATGGCATTGTTCCAACTCATTTATTTCAACAAACGTTTCTAAATCATCCATGGTATTAATATCAAATGGCCTTAGAGCGGGATTGAAAGGATTTATGTACGCTATTTTTACATCGACCTCTTTTATACACAAACCAAACCTCAAAGCAATCAATTTAACCAGATCATCATATGTGGATTTAACGTCTATAGCTATAGGCTTACTTGTCAAGTTTCCATGATAGTTCCATTCACCATCCTCATTATTCCAGACACCACCAAAATAAGTTGTTATGTACACTGCTTTCATCCCTGTTAACATATTTAATATATATAAAAATGATGATTTACACAAAGTAACAAATAATCAGTAACACTACAATAATCGATCTACAATACACAATGTATAAAATGATTATTTACATAAACTAACAAATTCATATGTTACTCATCAATTAAATAACGCAGTACACAATATGTACTACGTACACAAACTAAGTCGTCATATGTTACTCATCAATTACATAATGCAATACAAAATATGTACTACGTACACAAACTACTTCGTCATACGTTACTAATCAATTACATAATGCATTACACAATTATTAATACATACATATCGTACACCAGGTTCGTACAAGAATTACACATCATTAAGCACACAACTGACATTCATGTACATCTCGTTAAACAAAACCTAAAACAAATATTTTTTATGGAGAATCGTTCAAATTTACAAAATTCTTTTCGGATCTGCATAACTATAACATTTCGATATTGACGAATGATGAACTCCAACACCTTACATAAATCTATTATTATCAAGCACACGATTGAAGAACAATGGAAGCAATATATGTACAGAGACTAAACAATATATGCACAAAAAATACACATAATCAATATCGACGATTGAAATTTATATACATTTCGTTAAACGAAACCTAAACAGGTATCGTTTATGGAGAATCAAATGTACAGAGTTCATTTCAGATCTGGAACCTAATAAAATCGATGGTGATGAAGGATGTATAAATTCGAATACTTGAAAGATGATTGCAAAGCAGGTGTGTGATTATATCTCTGTTTCTGTCAAAATCAATGGCTCAATTTCTCCAGTCGTTGGCTGATTTTCTTCAAATTGACATATATGTTTTTCCGCTATCGGCGATGATTTTCAGAGAAGAAGGAGAGAGATGTTCATCGCAAATCTTGTATCCTAAATTAACGGATTCAGTTTCAACGTTTTATATGGGGAAATTTTTAATATATTTTAAATAGGATAGATGAAGGATATATTGGTCACAATCTTTTTTATTTTCCCGCTTTTATCTTTTATTCTGCATAATTAGGAGCCTACTTTCTTAATTGATTATATAAGTAGCCTAATTGATACACAAGTTTGCATAAATAGCCCAACGCCTCACTTTCCCTATACTAAATATAATTTAATATAGTATACAGGTTTTTCACGACTAACTTTATAATATTACCCAATTATATTTCCACTCAATATTCTAGAAAATTATTTAACATCTAACTATTAAATGCTATCAAATAAACTAATCTTAAATTTCCAATTTATAATTTCGTACAAAATAAAACTATATATTATATATCATGTAACAAACAATCAAAATTTGAAAAATTATGTTTGGTGTTTTCAAGATTTTTTTCGTTTCTGGTTGGTGACCATCCAATTTCATTCTTCCGGTTGGTATTCTTCAGGTTTATAAAGAGTTGTGCTATTTACGCCCATTAAGGATCTTAATCAGTTGAAACTATTTGGATGATGCCACAACATTTGGAGCTAACCAATTGAGTCTCGTCAACATCTCGATCCCTTCATGGTCCAGGATAACATCGTATCGGTGATGGTTTTCATATAACTCTTTCATCATAATTTGGCGCATGTCAGGTCATGTGTCCTCATTGCGACCCAACAATACACAAAGAGATCGAAACCCACAATTCCCGTCGCCCAAAACATCTACTAGCCCCACAACATAAGGAACCATGTTTTGGCTTGTAATTCTTAAGAACTGACATGGTAATATGGATTGCTAGGACCTGCAATGTTCGTATAATCATATACATTGTTGGGACCCGCAATGTTCATATAATCATATATGTTGCTGGCACCCGCAACGTTTGTATAGTCATTGACACCGCTAGGACCGGCGTCGTGTTTCCCGTAGTGGAACCGCATGTTTTGGCTTGGTTGTGCGAGGATGACCGGTTACTTGAAGCATCAACCCTACTTGGATATTGATCACGGTTCATATATTGGTTGTTGATGTAGAGTGGAATGAAAACATTTGTGTCAGGAAATATATATATATATATATATATATATATATATAGGGTAAGGATTTGGTGGGAACATCCCTTATAATAGGGAGTATTTAGTGCCGTTAGATAATACAATGAACGTTTGTGATCGAAGGAGCACAATAAGCTATTAAAGGGTGTTCCATTGGATTGTTCATAAGTTAGTAATAAGCCTATAATAGATTTGTTTTTATGGAAAGATTATATGTTATTTTAGGCCTGAATAATCTTTACATCGGAATAAATTAATGGTCGACGATTATGTTCACAAGTTTAAAATTATAGGTCGTTATATTGTATATGTTATGATTATAGGTGGTTAATTTATTATGTTAAAATTATAGGTCGTTAAAATACATATTTTAAGCTTATAGATCGTTAAATTATATAGGTTATAGTTATAGGTGTTTAATTTACTATGATAAAATTATAGGTCGTTAAAATACGTATTCTAAATTTATAGGTCGTTAAATGTCTAGGTTATAACTATAGGTGGTTAAATTACAGTGTTAAAATTATAGGTCATTAAAATGCCTTGTTTAAAATTAGAAATAAAAGGGATATAAAGGCCCCTTGTGTTTAGTGAATACATTTTAGGCCCCTCCATTAAATCAATTAAAATTAAAAGAAAATGACTGTTGTTATTTTTGAAATATATTAGTTTTTTAGGGGGCAATACTGTAATTGTACCCCATTAAAAAATAGGCAGATGAGAAATTCTTTCCATAACCTTTGATTCCCTAAAACACGCGATTATCTCAAACCAAAACCCTAACTGTGGCGATTTCTTGGCGATTCATTTGCCATTCTTATCGTCTTCACTCCGTTCGCTGGCGATTCGCCTTAGGACCGTTCGCCGACGGTTCCTCTTCTTGCGGTCCGTCTTTTCCTGGTTCGTCTAGTCTTTTTCTGGATCGTCTCATCTTTTTTTGGTTCGTTTTCTCACATAGTTGAGTTCGTCTTCCTCGACTTCCCACAGTGTTGTTCGGCGAAGAATATTGATTTTGTTTATCATCCCACGTCTTCTTCGTCTTCTCACATTTTCTGCCCACAACTTCTTCGTTTTCAAAACGTTCAGATAAATATCTCAATCTATGTTTGTTTTAGGACACTGCGATTCACTGACTTAGGGTTTGTGTTTCGATTTTTTGTTGATATTTACGATATTTGTTTGATGTTACTTTTTTGATAGTATAATGAAATAAGAAATGTATTTAATTTTATGAAATTGATGTTTGGGTTGACGAATTTTGATAATACACAAGGTTTAAGTGTGTATCTGTTTTAGATCACTACGAGTTAACTGAGTTAGAGTTTGTGTTTTGGTAATTTTGATTGATATTTACGAAATTTGTTTGATGTTACCTTGTTTGATAGTTTAATGAAATTTGAAAGGTATTCAATGTAATGAAATTGATGTTAGGGGTTATGATTTTTGATAGGACAGAAGAATGAAGTATAACCATGTTTATGTTTGGGAATTTTCATTGCCTTATGTAGACATAAACAAATATTTATGTGTTGTGTAGTCAGCATCCTCTCTCTAATCAATGTTACACGAGCCACATCATCATGAATCTGATCAGGTGTCAACCCACTAACACTGCTCGGCTCATCCCAGCATAACAGAGTACGACATCTTTGTCCATACAATGCCTCATATGGGGCCATCCCAATAGATGCATGTCAGTTGTTGTTGTACGATAACTCAACTAGTGAGAGATGATCCGTCCACACTTGTCCCTTGTCCAACACACAAGCTGGCAGCATATCCTCCAGTGTCTGAATGGTCCTCTCTGACTGACCATCTGTCTAAGGATGGAACACAGTAAAGAAGTGCAAACTTGTCCCCAGGGCAGTCTGAATCTGCTGCTAGAACCTCGAGGTAAATCGTCCATCTCTGTCTGAGACGATCGTCCTCGGTACACCGTGGAGTCTCACTATCTGCCTAGTGTAATCCTCAACTAATCTGCTCACTGGCCACGTTTCTCGAATAGGGATAAAACGTGCCGTCTTTGTCAGTTTGTCCACTATAACCCAGATGGCATCAAAACTCTTGCTCGATCTCAGTCTAGTCACAAAGTCCATGGTGACGTCCTCCCACTTCCTCTATGGAACAGGCAGTGAATGGAGTTCACCTCTAGGTCTACTATGCTCGATCTTGACCTGCTGACAGGTCGCACACTGTGCCACAAATCTTGTCACATCGGGCTTCAGCCATCCCCACCAATATGAACGTCTCAAATCCTGGTACATCTTACTCGTACCTGGGTGCACTGAATAAGGCGTACAGTGACCCTCCTGTAATACCCTCTGGCGCAAATCCGCATCAGCGGGTACACAGACGCGACCGCGGCGTCTCAACACTCCATCTGCTCCTAGAAGGAACTGTGGTGCCTCATCTCGAGACATCCTCTGTCGGATCCTCCTCAATGTCAGGCAGGTCGACTGCTTATGTTGGATCTCACTCAACAGATCAGGAAGAACCTCTAAAGTACTCAACTAGGCATCCTCATCAAGAAACTGGATGTCCAACTCTAACCAGACCAGTTCTCTCTATAACTGATGTTGAACTGTCAGCCTCACAATCGCCTGCTCTCGAGGCGTCTTCCTGCTAAGGGCGTTAGTGACAACGTTCGCCTTCCCCGGATGGTACGAAATCTCTAGATCAAAGTCCTTGATCAGCTCAAGCCATCTACGTTGGCGGTTATTTAATTCCCGCTGCGTGAAAATGTACTTCAGACTCTTATCCTCTATGAAGATCTGACATGTAGCACAATACAGGTAATGTCTCCAGATCTTCAATGCATGAACTACTGCAGCTAAATCCAGATCATGAGTCGGGTAGTTCTCCTCATACGTCTTCAGCTGTCTGGATGCATATGCAATCACTCTGCCTCGCTACATCAATACACATCCCAAGCCTAGCTTGGATGAATCACTGTAAACCACAAAACAGTTGTACCCTCTGGCTGTGCCAAAATAGGAGCGGAAGTCAGACGGCTCTTTAGCTCCTCAAAACTCTGCATACACTGCTCAAACCATACAAATCTGGTAGTCTTCCTTAGCAGGCTCGTCAGTGGACGGGCAATCACAAAAAATCCCTCCACAAAGCGTCGGTAATAACCGGCTAGGCCAAGAAAGCTACGTACTTCCTTGACGTTCGTCGGTGTCGTCCAAGCTGCTACTGCCTCGATCTTTTCCGGATCCACCTTGATCCTTTCAGTTGATACAACATGACCCAGGAATGCTACCTCTAGCATCCAGAACTCGCACTTAGAGAACTTAGCATAAAGTTCTCTATCTCGTAAAACCTGCAACACAGTCCTCAGCTGCCTTGCATGCTCCTCTATGCTACGAGGTACACCAAAATGTCATCTATGAAGACCACCGCAAACTGATCCAGGAAGTCGATGAATATGCTGTTCATCAACTCCATAAAGACTGTTGGGGCATTCGTAAGCCCAAATGGCATCACTACAAACTCGTAGTGTCCATATCTGGTCCGGAATGCTGTCCTGTGCACATCCTGCTCTCTCACCCTCAATTGGTGATACCTTGAGCGCAGGTCAATCCTAGAGAATTGTCGCTCCCTGAAGCTGATCCAACAAGTCATCTATATGAGGCAATGTATACTTGTTCTTTACGGTTACGTTGTTCAGCTCACTGTAATCAATACACAATCTCAACGATCCGTCCTTCTTCCGTACGAAGAGAACAGGTGCTCCCCATGGAGATACACTAGGGCGGATGAAGCCCTTCTCAGCCAGCTCCTCAAGTTGCTTCTTTAGCTCCAACATCTCGACAGGCGCCATTCGATATGTAACACCCCAAATCCGCGAGACTCGGGATGCTACGGGAGAGACCTCACAATGGGTCCCGACCCTTAGCTTGACAACAATTTTCCCGGACCTTTCCAACAAGGCACAAATAAAGGCGAAAACTCAAAAGGTTTTTAATGTATGTGGAAACCGAAATGTAACGAATACAAAGTAGAAACTCAGCCGAGTCCTCAAAACAACATAACACAAATACAAAAGTCTAAAAGGTACAATAACATCCACAAACTAGCGGTATGAAACATAACCCGAAAACGCCCCCGTCCTAAAATGTACGGAGACCCCGGTTGTCCACTCCTCCACCTCACTCGGCGGCATCCCTAACCTGCAAATCATCTACACAAACGGTTTAAAACCGTTAGCTAATATTCTAAGCATTAGAAAAGCGGTGAAGGCTCAAACACATACATAGCACATAACATAAAACACAGAACTCCGGTTTATTATCTTTATATTGTTAAGTCGTATCCCGTTCTAATTCAACTTTGGTTTGTGACACGAGACCACCGTGGTCTCGCCTCGGTCCCTACTTACCGGCAAAGAATGGCACGGATGCACCCGACCATCTGACCCGCCGGGCTAGTCGCCGAGATCCTCCTAGACCCATGCAGAGCTAGGCAGAATGTCACCGCCCGTTCTCATACACTTGGGCCAAAATAATACATAACGTCGGTGGTCCTAATTACCGGTTTAATTGTATATAACAAGAACATAAACACACACCACCAAACACAAATCAATGCTAATACAAAAAATACGAGCTAAGTAAGTCCGGAGACTTACCTCGTCACCAAACTCAAGTCACCACACTCTTGCTTCCTTAAGGAGGAAGCCCACAACCTACTCACAAGAGATGTGCATATCAATACATACTCACTCTCAAGAAGTCTTAGACTTCACTCTTAGTGATCTATGCAAGATCACCTAACCCTCAAACTAGGAATGCATCCTACGTCCGAAGTACTCACCACACACTCTCCACACATGAAACAACCCACAACAGTTCATAATTCCACAAGATATTAATCCTCAACCAAAGAGGCACAAGCTAGCCTAGAAGATCCATCATGCTCACATGCTCATATCCATCAACTACATCGAGCCTTAAGAGCTCCTAGGTTCACAACCACTAAGTGGCATTCTCAAGCTACTCTAGACCATCCTAAGCATGTAACTAACATGATTCAACAACAAATCTAAGGAAGGAACGAAGAGTTAAAGAGGGAAGAAGCCTACTGTTGCTGAAACCGCAGCCGCGGAGTCAAGCTGACGCCCCCTGCGGATACAGGAGCCGCCTCTGCGGAACCAGGAGCCGCACCCATGGTGGCTGCGTCGAGTGCTAGGAGCCGCCCCTACGGCCGTGTCTAGCCGCACCCGCGGCCGTGCCGGGCCGCACCCGTGGCTGTTCTATGCCGCCCCTGCGGCTGGCCGCTCCCGCGGATGTGCTGAGCCGCCCCCGCGGGTTCTGTGCAGAATGTCGTCTTCTTCGTCTTCGATCGTGGATCCTTGGCTCCAAAGTCCTTCTTCTCTTGCTGGATCTTCTCCAAACACCCACCATTGGTCTTAGGCACCTCTCCTTGACCTAAACGAGCTAAGAACCTATGCATGCAAAGAGTTGAGCAAAAACTCCTCAAGATCTTCTTCCATAGCCATGGATAAAGGAGGGTGGAAGAAGAAGGGAAAAACAGCAAGGAAGAGAGGGAAGGGAGAGGAAGGAGCTTACCAACAACCTGAGATCTTCTTCTGCAGTCCACAGCTTGGATCCTCAAGCAACAAGGAAGAAGAGAGGAGAAGAGAGGGAGTGTGGAAGAGTGAATGAAAGGAGTAACGTGAAATGTGAGCAAGGGAGGAGAGAGAGTGTGACAAGGACTGAAAAGGAGGTGTGGGGATCAAGTGGTCAGCTGACCTGTTGTCCCTCACACGGACCGAGGGGTCGGAATTGACCCCTTGTCATTTTTAACCCGGAATGAAGGGTCGGAACACGGAAAAAGAGGAAAAACGACGAGTCGGCTCAGGATTTTCTTAGGAATAAATCCCGGCACTCGGCATCTCGGGCCTACAGGATAAACTACAAGGTGCTCCAAGTCCGGAATAAATTCCGGGCGTTACAACTAACCCCCCTAAAAACAAGTTTCGTCCCGAAACTTGCTAAACTCAACACTCTCGGACCAACACGCCTCGTAACAACGTGGAACTCATAAAACGTACACTACCGGCTCTAATCCAAGTCTACGTATTGCATCACATCAAGACCTCGCAAGGTACTCATAACTCAAAAAAAATCACATAACATATAAAGCAATCAAGGAAGATTTCGGGACTAACCCGACGGTCCTATCGATGTCACTATGTCTGCATAAAACTCGGGATAGTTCCTCCGGATACTATCCTCCGTCTCCCATGTAGCCTCATCGGCTCCTCGCCTAGACCACTGTATCCTCAACATCAGTATCTCCTTCGATCGAAGGCGCCTCGTACTCCGCTCTAAGACCGCCATCTGGTGCTCTGCAAAAGTATGGTCCGGCTCGACCACTAGGTCCTCGTGACTGATGATGTGTCTCGGGTCGTGTATGTACTCTCTCAGCTGAGAGACATGAAAAACCAAGTGTATACCCTCCAACCGCGGTGGTAGTGCTAACCGGTACGCCATCTCACCGACTCTCTCCAAGATCTTGAATGGTCCGACATATCGGGGGCTTAACTTCCCCTTAATGCCGAATCGCCTGACACCCCGCGTCAGTGATACCCTCAACCACACCTTAGCTCCTACCCTGAACTCGAGAGGTCTACGCCTCCTATCTGCATACGACCTCTGGCGACTCTGCGCGGCCAACATCCTCTCTCGGATCAAAGCAACTCTCGCCACGTCGTCCTGTACCTGATCTGGAGCTACAATGCTAGAGCTCCCCGGCTTGTCCCAACATAAGGGAGTACGACATCTCCGTCCATACAATGCCTCATATGGTTCCATCCCAATCGAAGCATGCCAGCTGTTATTATACGAAAACTCGACCAACGGGAGGTGATCTGGCCATACCTGACCCCAGTCTAGTACACATGCTCGTAACATATCCTCTAATGTTTGAATAGTCCGCTCGGACTAGCCGTCGGTTTGAGGATGGTATGCGGTGGTGAAATGGAGACTCGAACCTAGGGCAGCGTGTACCTGCTGCCAGAACCTCGAGGTAAAACTCCCGTCCCTGTCCGAGATGATGGTCCTGGGTACTCCATGTAACCTCACAATCTGTCGGGTAAACTCCTAGGCTAAACGACTCACCGGCCATGTTTCCCGTATAGGAATGAAACGTGCGGTCTTCGTCAACCGGTCTACTACCACCCATATCGCGTCAAAGCTCCTACTCGGTCTCAGACCGGTCACGAAATCCATGGATATGTCCTCCCACTTCCACTGCGGCACGGGTAGTGGGTGAAGCTCTCCTCCGGGTCTCTGGTGGTCGATCTGGACCTGCTGGCAGGTCGCACATCGGGCCACATATCTAGCTACATCGGGCTTGAGCCCGCCCCACCAATAAGATCTCCTAATGTCCTGGTACATCTTACTCGCACCAGGGTGCACCGAGTAAGGTGTGGAATGTGCCTCACGCAAAATCCGCTCTCTCAACTCTTGATCCGACGGTACACAAATACGTCCCTTACGTGTCAATAGCCCGTCTGCTCCCATGATAAACTGTGGTGCCTCTCCTCGGGACATCCTATCCCGGATCCTCGTCAAAATGGGACATCTCTCCTGCTTCTGCAGGATCTCACCGGACAGGTCAGGTAATACCTCTAACTCGGACAACCGACCGTCCGTACCCGGGAACCGGATATCCAACTCCAAACCTATCAAATCCCTCTGCAACTGAGGTTGAACCGTAAGCCGAGCTATAGCCTACTCTCGAGGTGTCCTCCTACTCAAAGCATCGGCGACTACGTTCGCCTTCCCCGGATGGTACAAAATCTCCAAGTCAAAGACCTTAATCAACTCCAACCATCTCCTCTGGTGGTTATTCAACTCCCGCTGAGTGAATATATACTTCAGACTTATATGGTCTGTGAAGATCTGGCATCTAGCCCCGTACAAGTAGTGTTGCCAGATCTTCAGGGCATGAATCACTGCCACTAGCTCAAGATCGTGGGTAGGGTAATTCTCCTCGTACGGCTTCAGCTGCTGAGAAGCGTACGCAATAACCCTACCTCTCTGCATCAAAACGCACCCAAAGCCTAGCTTGGAGACGTCAGTATATACCACAAAATCCTCTACGCCCTCAGGCTGGGCTAACACAAGAGCGGAGGTCAACCTCTTCTTCAGCTCCTCGAAGCTGTGCTGGCAAGGCTTGGACCAGACGAACCTGGTAGACTTCCTCAGCAAGGAAGTGAGCGTTCGTGCAATCACGGAGAAACCCTCGACAAAACGGCGGTAGTATCCCGCTAAGTCCAAGAAACTGTGCACCTCCTTGACCGTCCTAGGAGGCGGCCATGAGGAAACAAACTCTATTTTCGCCGGGTCGACCATGACACCCTCGGCGGAAACTATATGTCCCAAAAAAAATGCCACCTCGGACATCCAAAACTCGCACTTTGATAGCTTAGCGTAAAGCTCTCTATCCTGGGGAACTCGAAGCATCATCCTCAGGTGTCCCTCATGCTCCTCCCTATTCCGGGAGTAGACTAAGATGTCGTTTATAAACACTACCACAAACTGGTCTAAAGAGTCGATGAAGATGCCGTTCATAAACTCCATGAAGACGGCGGTGCATTCGTCAGCCCGAATGGCATCACGACAAATTCATAATGGCCGTATCTCGTCCTGAATGCTGTCTTCGGCACGTCCTCCTCTCTCGATTGATACACTTGAAACGCCGGGTAAATACCCTTTACTCTCGGTGGCCATGCCAGCTGGTAAAACACTTTCCCAACTTGCGCTAAGATCTCAAAAAGGTCCGATGTATCGGAAACTCAACTTCCTTATCGGGTCTTCCTCACTTCAACATTTCCATTATGTTTCTTCTTTGCTTGTCTCTAACAAAGAAGATCGAACTTCCAATTTACACCGTTGGCTTTGGTTCTTGTCAAACCAAACTTCGATGTTACTTTTCCTCAATTCTTGTTGCAAGTTCTAAGTAATGAAGGAAGTACTTTGCTTCACACTGCTACTACTAATGAGACATGTATACTATAACCTTTACATCGTCTCTCGATACTCAACCAAGACCATGTCTTGAAGAATCGCTTGTACATTTCAAACCGATCGTACCTCGAGGCAATTTCCAAAACAGTTGCACAAATGAATACCCTTTTAACTCTCAACAACTCCATTGTCCATTTTCGTCCCACTCAATACTTCATCGTCGTCCGGAGTAGGTCATCCACAATCCGGTAATGATCAGCACATCCAAGAAAACTTGTAACTTCTTTCACGCCCTTCGGGGGTTGTCACCCCGAGACAACTGGTCATACAACTATTCTCCTCTTCGAGAGTAGACCAAAAATGTCTTATTCGGGGCATTAGTAAGCCCATATGGAATCACTACAACTCGTAGTGACCATGGTTTGTCCGGAATGCCGTGTTTGCAATATCCCAATCTCGACTTCTCAATTGGTGACAATCAAACCTTAACTCGATTTTAGAAGAGACCACCGACCCTTGCAACCGGTCAAATAGATCATCTATACGTGGTAAGGGGGTACTTGTTCTTCATTGTCATCTTGTTCTGCTCATTGTAATCGATGTACAAATGGAGATAACCATCTCTCTTTTCGCAACTGGTGTCCTTCATAACTACTTCAAATCAAGAGTTTAAGATATAATCCAAGTTCTTGTTCCCGTTCCTTTATGATCCCACAACCTGATTACTCTCCTCAACACTCATCCATAGACCACCCGCACATGCGCATTCTCGGTTGTCACCAATTAGCTAATAACTGGCCTTCTCCTATGTCAATGACTTACCATTCTTCTACGCTTCCATGTCACCATTCTAATTAAGGCTACCCTCTCGGGGTACTCTACCTTAAATCCGTTGGCTCATTCTTCATTCCACGCTTCCTTCTTCCTTCAGCGAGATAAATATACCCTTCTCAACGTGGTTGAGTCACATGACTCGCCTTCATAGGCTTAACCGCGCTTCATGATATCTTGTAAGTGCGTCTTCTCAAAATCTCTAACGTTAGTTAGCATCCACGTGTTACTCCCATCTTCTTAGGATCATCATTTATACATACTTCCTCCTTTTAGGCGTTTCTTCGCCTTATCGTCATAACGGAAACCGGTCAACTCTGCGTAAATCCCAACCTTGCCATTCTTCTCATAACTCTCGTAATGTTGACTCTTCACTTAATGGTACCTCGTAAGCTTAACTTACGGTATCTTACATCTTTCACACTTGGTTTGATCAAGTTCTCGTCTTGACTCCAAAGCTTAGGAGCATCTAAGGAAAGCTTCACTTCTCGTGATGGAACACCGCCTTTAACCTTGTTAGAATGCACCCATCTCCTCCTCGATTCGCATATTTAGTTGTCCACGCGTCTTCTCGAAGAACTTAAGTTTGTTATCTCCATTGTTCTCGTCGTACGTAGTCCTCAAACACGGTAGCTCTAATGGATGCTCCCTTGGTCCTGGCAGATGGAGAACTCTGCGTCCGGACCTCCCAACGGTCCTATCCCCAGCCTCGGGAACGATGCTCTTGGCGACGTCCTTTACGGGAACCTTAACTACTGTTGGATCCACAACTGGAGGGTCCGCAATGGGGATACATCCCCGACCTCTCACGCCTGGAGGTTTTCCTACTCGTTCCCGTATCGGGATGGTAGGAGAAAGAGGGGGTCTACCTCTGGCGGGTCCTACGTAAGCGGTAGCTCTCGTACGTGCTATCTAATAGCGTATGACGTTTACTTATGTGTAAATATGTAGGTACTATTATGATCTCGTATGATAAAACTTCTAAAAGCGTAAGGTAAGCATAATCACAAAATACATCCAAGGCATACAAGCCCAAACATCCTAAGGCCACATATTTATATATAACTATGTAATAATATAAGTACATACTTCTAATCCAGAGATCTATGTCGCCGAGGTTTGCGGAAGGAGTGGTGGTCCCGTACATTCTAACCCAAACCCGACTCATGCACATGATTATGAAAACGAAAAGTCAAAACCCGTGTGGGTTCTGTTTATTCGTCATTCGGCCTTTTAAAAAGATTGCGAGTGCCATTATTGTCAGCCTAGGGCTCTGATACCACTTTTGTAACACCGCAAATCCGCGGGACTCGGGATGCTACGGGCGAGACCTCACAATGGGTCCCGACCCTTAGCTTGACAACAGTTTCACCGGACCTTTCCAACAAGGCACAAATAAAGGCGAAAACTAAAAAGGTTTTTAATGTATGTGGAAACCGAAATGTAACGAATACAAAGTGGAAACTCAGCCGAGTCCCCAAAACAACATAACCCAAATACGAAAGTCTAAAAGGTACAATAACATCCACAAACTAACGATATGAAACATAACCCAAAAACGCCCCCGTCCTATAATGTACGGAGACCCCGGCTGTCCACTCCTCCGCCTCACTCGGCGGCATCCCTAACCTGCAAGTCATCTACACAAACGGTTTAAAACCGTTAGCTAATATTCTAAGCATTAGAAAAGCGGTGAAGGCACAAACACATACATAGCACATAAAATACACAAGTCCGGTTTATTATCTTTATATTGTTAAGTCGTATCCCGTTCTAATTCAACTTCGGTTTGTGACACAAGACCACCATGGTCTCGCCTCGGTCTCTATTTACCGGCAAAGAATGGTACGGATGCACCCGACCATCTGTCCTGCCGGGCTAGTCGCCGAGATCCTCCTAGACCCACGCAGAGCTAGGCAGAATGTCACCGCCCGTTCTCATACACTTGGGCTAAAATAATACATAAGGTCGGTGGTCCTAATTACCGGTTTAATTGTTTATAACAAGAACATAAACACACACCACCAAACACTCATCAATGCTAATACATAAAATAAGAGCTAAGTAAGTCCGGAGACTTACCTCGTCACCAAACCCAAGTCACCACACTCTTGCTTCCTTAAGGAGGAAGCCCACAACCTGCTCACAAGAGATATGCATATCAATACATACTCACTCTCAAGAAGTCTTAGACTTCACTCTTAGTTATCTACGCAAGATCACCTAACCCTCAAACTAGGAATGCATCCTAGGTCACAAGTACTCACCACACACTCTCCACACATGAAACAACCCACAACAGTTCATAATTCCACAAGATATTAATCCTCAACCAAAGAGGCACAAGCTAGGCTAGAAGATCCATCATGCTCACATGCTCAAATCCATCAACTACATCGAGCCTTATTGAGCTCCTAGGTTCACAACCACTAAGTGGCATTCTCAAGCTACTCTAGGACATCCTAAGTAAGCTACTAACATGATTCAACAATATATCTAAGGAAGGAACGAAGAGTGAAGGGGAAGAGAAGCCCACTGTTGCAAAAACCGAAGCCGCGGAGTCAAGCTGGCGCCCCCTTCGGACAGAGGAGCCGCCCCCGCGGAACCAGGAGCCGCACCCGCGGTGGCTGCGTCGAGTGCCAGGAGCCGCCCCCGCGGCCGTGCCGGGCCGCACCCGCGGCCGTGCCGGGCCGCACCCGCGGCCGTGCCGGGCCGCACCCGCGGCCGTGCCGGGCCGCACCCGCGGCTGTGTTGTGCCGCCCCTGCGGCTGGCCGCTCCCGCGGCTGTGCTGAGCCGCCCCGCGGGTTATGTGCAGAACTTCGTCTTCTTCATCTTCGATCGTGGATCCTTGGCTCCAAAGTCCTTCTTCTCTTGTTGGATCTTCTCCAAACACCCACCACTGGTCTTAGGCACCTGTCCTTGACCTAAACGAGCTAAGAACCTATGCATGCAATGAGTTGAGCATAAACTCCTCAAGATCTTCCTCCATAGCCATGGATGAAGGAGGGAGGAAGAAGAAGGGAAAAACATCAAGGAAGAGAGGGAAGGGAGAGGAAGGAGCTTACCAACAACCTGGGATCTTCATATGCAGTCCACAACTTGGATCCTCAAGCAACAAGGAAGAAGAGAGGAGAAGAGAGGTCTGTGGAAGAGTGAATGAAAGGAGTAACGTGAAATGTGAGCAAGGGAGGAGAGAGAGAGACAAGGACTGAAAAGGAGGTGTGGGGATCAAGAGGTCAACTGACCTCTTGTCCCTCACATGGACCGAGGGGTCGGAAATGACCTCTTGTCATTTTTAACCCGGAACGAAGGGTCGAAACACGGAAAAAGAGGAAAAACGACGAGTCGGCTCGGGATTTTCTTAGGAATAAATCCCGGCACTCGGCATCTCGGGCCTACGGGACAAACTACAAGGTGCTCCATGTCCGGAATAAATTCCGGGCGTTACACGATATGGGGCCTTCGAGATCGGTCTCGTACCAGGCTCTAAATCAATGCCAAAGTCCACACTCCTCTCAGGCGGCAAACTGGATGGCTCAACAAATACATATGTAAACTCGCAGACCACTGGGATATCCTCTAACGCTGGACTCTCCCCCTCCTTCATGGCATAACACCAGAAGGCCTCATAACCCTGTGCAATCAATCTCGCTGCCCGTATTACATTGATAACCATGCCTGACTTTCCAAGGTCCCAACCTCGGAAAACCTCTATCTATCCTAACTCGGTAGAGAGGGTCACATTCCTCTTACCTACATCTAATACTGCTGATGTCTATCCATCCAGTCCATACCTAAAATGACTTCTTCATGCACTAATGGCATGACAAAGAAGTCAACAAGTAACACACAGGTCCCTACAGAAATGGGACAATCACGTATCCATCGAGTCCTCTGACCCTACCATCGGGTAACCCTATACTAAAGGGTATCCCCTCAGTCGTATCTAGACTTATACGCTCAACACATGCATCAGATGTAAAAAATTGCTAGATCCAGTATCAAATAAGACTCAAACAGGTAAACCATGAATCTGAATGGTACTTGTAGCAGTCGGTGCAGTTGGCTCTTCTACACTCCTCAACTCAAACACTCTACCCTGAGCTCCTCTAGTGTCGGTGGTACTCCCACCAGGACCTTTGTCTCTACTCGGCCCAGGAGCAGATCCTTGAGTCATAGGACGGTCTGGGACTCTCTACTGTCCCTGAGTCTGCTGCTGCTGAGGTGGCCTCTGCCCACCTCAAGCTACACTGGCAGGAGAAGAACCATGCTGAGATCGAGCTCCACCCCGTTTACAAAAGGTAGCTTTGTGACCGGGTCTACCACAAGTGAAGCAAGTCACCGGCGGCCTCGTACACTCTGATCTCATATGTCCATACTCACTGCAGTTGAAGCACTGTATTCCCTTATCTACAACCGGTGCAGATGAGGGGTAACTCTGGCGTCTCTGGCCTCGCCCAACACTAGCAGCTCCACCAGTACCACTGGTCTGCCTAGTACGCTGTCACTTCTCAAACACTCCGGTCTGAGAAGCTCTCCTCTGCCCAACTCGCTCCGTCTCATAATCGGAAGCTCTGTCCTGATAATCCATCAAGGTCTCACAGTGAAACCCCGCCATCTAAGTCCATGTAGTATCCCTCAGTCGTTGGGAGAAAAGATACACATGCTGATCTGCAGGAGGTGTAGCTGGACCCAGCAAAGCCAACTCCTCCTGGAACCTCCTAATAGCCTCTAAGACTAGTACATCCTCAAAGCCAGCCTCAACAAAGTCCCGTAGTTTCTCTCTCCTCAATGAGGCAGGGCATAAATGCTCTCTAATCATGCTCCTCATCTGATCATAACTGGTAACCTGACCCCGTACTGATCTCCACCAGTGTTGTGCCAAGTCTCTGAATAGAGTGTGCACCAACTCTATCTGTCTATCTGCTGGACATCGAATAGACTCCAGAGTTGAGTCTACATGTCCCATCCACAACTCTACCTCTAACCCCACCTTCCCAGAGAAAGGAGGTACACCCATCTGGTGAAATGTCTTCAACCAAGTATCTGGTCGAGGGCCTCGATGCTCCTTTAGAACCCGAGCAGTCTCAGCAGCATGTGCCTGTACAACTGGCACCTAAGTAGCTCCATGGGATCTCCCAAATGATCCCTCCTGTGCTGGCAGATCAAGGGCACGTCTACCTGGAAGCCTCCTCAACTCGTCTAATATACTCGCGGAATGTTAGTCCCTCCATAGAGACACGGTCTGAGTCATTTGACTGAACTCCCTGTGATCCTTGTCTCTCAGCTGCACCGTTCCCAGTCTCAGGAACGGCACTCTCAACAACATCTTCCTGAATCTCCTCCGCTGCATGTGTATCAACAGCGGGAATCCGACCCCGTCCTCTACCTACTGGATGAAGAGGGGGTCTACCCCTACCTCGTTCAACTGCAGATAACGCTCTAGTCCGAACCATCTGCAGGATATAAACTTAACTTAGAAGGCTATATATATGTCATATGTATAGATATATAAGTCTATCAAAACATCACATAAGGTAATATCTATATATATCTATACTGTCGAAATCTTCAGAGGGGTGATGGCTTCTCGTACACGCTATCCCAAAACATTTGTACTCATTTCAAAACCAAAACTTTTTGAAAAGTAAGACCCCTTTCTGGTTCTGTTTATTTATCTATTCGACCTTTATCGCAGATTGCAAGTGCCATTGTTGTCAACCTAAGGCTTTGATACCAACTTTGTAACACCCCGAATCCGTAGGACTCGAGGCGCTACTGGGCTAGGATCTCACAATGGATCCTGACCCTAGCTTGACAACAAATTCACTGGATCTTACAACAAGGCAGAAATAGATTAGAACCAAAACATCAAACTGTATATATAATATCAAAAGGTTTACAGAAGAACCGCTGAGTACAACCAAAATATATAACTGTACATACATAATCCCCATAACCCTCGCAACCCAGTGTACGACGCCCTCAACGGATCACCCCCTCTTGATCACTCTACAGCTCTCCTAACCTCCAAAGGATCTACAACACGGTATGAAACTGTTAGCTAACCATACACATATATATAGATAAAGCATAAGCACAAACACACTTTAGGAATCATAAACATAGAATCATGATGTCACACATTTACTCAGTTAATTATCTTTATAACATCCAACACTCAAATCGTATATATAACTGTATATGAACATAGGTGACACGAGGAATATATAATCCTCGCCTCTGGGACCAATAGCCAGTTGGAGTGGTGCCTGGAACACCTCCCCGTGTACCCTATGGGAATGGAGAGTGCCCGAAGTTTACCAGATTTGGCCTGCCTACAGAGAACCTCCCAGACTCCCAGCGGGATAAAAGGGCAAGTTATCACGACCCTACAATGGACAATCACTAGACCGTAGGTCGGAAATAATAATCTCGCATGCTATCAAGCATATAACACACACCACTCATGCATACATCTAATATAAGGATGGTAGCTAAGTAAGTCCTATGGACTTACCTCAATCACGGAATAACCTCAACCACGATCCACTCCAATTTGGAGGACAACACTGCCTAATAACAAGGCATAAAGAGATATCAAACTCCTACCAAAAACAAAGGGGTCACACCTAGACCCAAGGGATCCATAAGGATCATATCCAACTTATAACCTCGATAATCACTAAAACTCAAAGCCATAACCGGCATATATCGATCATACTCATCATCATTCTATCCTCATACACATACTTAGCATGCTACTAACCCGCTCATACTAGGAAAGGAAAGGATCAATACTACTCTAGTAGATCCTAGACAAGACGCACCTGTGGAACAGAAGAGATGCAGGGGTGGAAAGACAGCAGGCGCAGGCGCAGGCGCGAAGGCACGCTGGCGCGGGCGCTGTGACCGTTGCCGCAGGGGCGGCGGCTTCCGGGCTCGGGTGCGGTGACAAGGTCCCGCGGGGGAGGTGACGCTGAGGCGCAGGGGCGGCGACGCTGCAGAACATAACCTCCCGACTTCTCTTCCACTCTTCACGTGATCAAATCACGTCTTCTTCATTCCACATCCACAATCGTACATATACATACACATTCCAACATCAAAACACACCTAGAACATCTAATCCTAAGCTAAGAAAGATAAAATGGAATCAAAGAAGAAGAAAGGAGAAGCTAGGAACTTACCACTGTTGTGGCCTATCCAAGGAAAAGATCACCAAACACCATCAGCTGGCTCCCAAGCTCAGCAACACACACATCATGCTCATCAACATCAACTACACAACGCTTCTCTTCCAAACTCAAAGGAAATCAAGCCCAAGATCAAAGAGAGGAAAGGAGGGAAAGAAGGACGTGAGAAAGCTGGAGAAAGAAGATGATACCCTTGCTCAGCAAGCAAAGGAAGAAGCTAAGAAGGAAGAGAAGAGAGTAAAGCACGTTCAAAGAGTCAACAAAGCCAGCTGCAGCCGCAGGAAACCGCAGGGGCGGAAATTCCTGGCCGCAGGGGGAGAATACTACACAAGCCGCAGGGGCGGCTCCACGAACCCGCAGGGGCGGCTAAGCTGTCTCAGCTCTAAAAGACTAAGGCTCTTACAATTTGTGTAGATGGTGAGAAGGGTAGCGACGATAAGATTCTTGATGATGTAATGTGAGTTATATTAATCCTTCTGTTTACTAAAGTTATATGTTCATTTTGTTTAAATGGGTATTTACTTAGTTTGTTGTATATCAATAGTTTTTGGGTTATTCAATGTGTATAATATAGTTATTCATTGTGTAGATGTGTACTTTATGGTATTGACATTTGTTTGTTGTGTATCAATAATTTTGGTACTTTCTTAATTGTTTATACATTTTAAATGCAGCCTGAATCAATCTCAACCTCCTTGGCTCTCGACAATTTTGGATAATGGACAATTTGCAAAAGTCCCATGATCAGTTAGCTGAAAAAGTAAATGAGCAAGCGTTTACTATAGATTAATGGGTGACCTACTCGAGGGATCTAGGCACATTGTATGAGAAGCTTGATTCAACAATATATCTTACCAGCAAAAGGAAAGAAAAGAAGCTTAGGAAAATGATTTCTGAACTTACCACCTCCCGGGATGATGTTGGTGCAAGTGCAGTTGTTGTCCCTGATGTGAATTCTGAAAATTGTGCAGGTGCAACTTTTGTCCCTGTGGTGAATTCTGAATATTGTGCAGATTTTGATAAGAACGATGCGATAGATGATTCTTTGCTTCAAGGATTGGGTGGAGAAGCAAATGATGTAGGAGCCGACATTTTATGTTTTTTTTTGGAATATATGTGTTAAGTTATTTACAAAAAGGTTTGTTGATGTGCAGGAAGATATAGCAGATGAGGCTACACGTAGGAAGGGTTTATGATTGCGAAATGATTGTCAATGGAAGAAAACAACGTATAGGAAGAATGTGAAGTTGCCCAAACAACCTAATGGATATTTATTGCAAAAAGCTGAGCGTCAAATGTTGTTCAATTGGGTGAAGAGAAAAGATGGTGATGGTTTGATTAGGGGGTATTTGAAGAATCTATCAAGGGTGTCTATAGAGGAGTTACTAAAGCCTGGAGGCTGGATCAAGAATGAGGTAATTTTAGTTGTTCTTGTTTATGTCTACATATGTCATTGATTATGTAGTGGATTAACCTTCATTGTGTATGCCTGCATATGTCATTGATTATGTATGTTTGTGTATTTGTAGGCAATTGATGAATTCGTGATGTGTATGCGGAAATCTATTACTGAGTTCACTGATTTGTTTGATCAAATTACTATTTTGGGATGTTCTTGGACAAAATATCATATAACAAATCGACATTTGCAAAGTTTGGTGATGTTGGTCCAGAACGGTATGAGTTTACAGAAAAGTTCTTTGACATAGTCACAGTAGATGCACCATCATTATTTCGGAAGTCGTTATATGATGGTGATTGCATTTACTCTCCCTTCAACATTCGAGACAGTCATTGGATTGCTTTGGAAATTAATCTTTTGGAATGTTGCATTTATCTGTATGATTCACAAACTGCATATGTTAAGGATGATAAGCTTCAGAAACTATTGGAACCCCTTGCAACAATGTTCCCCTACGTACTAAAGTCTCATGGTCATCACACGAGATTGGGGGACAACTTGAATAGACGTTTTAAAGTGGTGAGCAAGATGGTGATCAACATCAATGCTGATGGGTATTTGTTTATAATTATTTGTGTTCAATATTTATTAATTCAATATACACTTATTAATTGTATGTTGTGTGCTTGATTTATTACAGTGGTAGTTGTGGTATATACACTGTGAAGTACCTACAATACTTAGCATCTGACCGTAAAGATATAGTAGATTTTAGTGATGAAAATTTGCTGGCTTATAGAGAGTAGTTGGCACATGCGGTGTTTTGCAAGGATGGACCCACTTGGTTTGAGGATAGGTAGACTACTAATGTTGTGTACGAGATTAGTGAACAATCAAACCATTTATTTTGTGTAATATGCATTTCTAATCTTTTGGTTTCAAATTATGACATTTTAGAGGACCTATTATGTATGGTATTGTCATTTTCTTTTGGCGTTTGTCTATTACATTGGTACTTTTTTTTGTACCTAAATTTCTAATTTTACTCACAATATGAAAGTTGTTTATTCTACACGTATATTGTGTACTATTGTGATTTAATGTTGTGTATTCCATTACTTTGTGTAGCCATTTATGAAGTTGCACATACACTATCTAATAAGTAATTTATAAGTAATTTATATGACTTTGCACATATTTTGTGTATTAATATATAAAATATGAAGTTGCACATACATTTTGTGTAACTAATTGTCACATGAGTATACACATACTTCTCATATTCAGTTGATACTTTGTGTAACTAATTGTTTACTCATTTAATGTTGTGTATTCTATTACTTTGTGTAGCCATTTGATGTTGCGTATTCCATTTTCTTTTGTACTCATTTAATGTTGTGTATTCCATTACTTTGTGTAGCCATTTGATGTTGTGTATTCCATTACTTTGTGCAGACTATAGACTATTGTTACATATGATTAGGACTACACTTTTTTGAAACATACTTTCAGTAATAACATACTTTGTGTTGCCAAAAGATGCAGTAAAAATTTGTGCACTCACGTGCTACATATGAAAATGCACGGATTTTTGTTTAACATATGCCTACATATGTAACTGCATATTCTTTGTGTAATCACATACTTTATGTCTAATGAAAACAATATCTAACCCTTCCAAATTTTTTTAAAAAAGCATAGGTATTCTACTTTGGTTGATTTAGACATGTGTTTTTGTTGTACCCAATCATACCACAACGTCTACATTTCCTCTTACTTTTAGGTTCCCATGATGCACGAAACCTACGCTTGGGCAATCGTCCAGACCTTTTACGCCTTTTTGGAGGCTCACATACCATATCTGCTATTTGTGGAGGGACATTCCATTCTGACTTGTTAGGTATTGGATAGATTGTCTCCGCATACCCGACTCTCCAATTTTCACAAGAATAATACCTACTGTTGAGAGAAGAAGGATTCAATCCCACGAATTTTGCAGTAGCAACTACATGTGTACAAGGTATTTCTTCAACATCAAACCCCATGCATGCACAATTCCTCATTTGCAAACAAACAATTACTCTATCATCACCATTCTTAACTCAAACTCCATCCTTTCAGCATCTAGGATATAAATAAAGTAGCTTCCGGACTCGACAAACTTCTTTTGGATGATTGTTTCGATATTTGGAGGAGAAATCTCTACACATGATTTCGATCGAGCACGACATTCCGCAAACCACCGAGTCATGAGTTGTCTGATTTCATCAAGCATTACCATAACAGGATATTCTCTACCTTCTTTCATAATTCCATTGACACACTCGGCATTGTTACTAGTCATGATGTTATACCTTTTAGCCGGACAGAAAGAACGTGCCCACGTTACAATTCCAATATCATTAAGTAACTCTATGGCCTTTTCCTTTTCCTACATAATTCAAACATCAGAATTAGCATGCACATCCATGTTAATATTGTGTAGGGATAAACATTACCCACACATACCACTTATATTTGGCCAAGTAATTGCATGTATTCACTACTCTTATATTTGCGTGCTCCATCCATGAACATTTGAAGGATTTTGTGGGATCTTGTTCGCTATTGGAGATTGCCTTTAAGATGCCAAGTACAGTATCCGTGTGTTGCTGATTCATAATTTTGTGGATATACCCTTTTTGATTGAATTATGTCGATCGGATACAAACACTAGCTCATTGTTATCGTGTACAAAACGCTTGAGGTTCTTGAAGAAGAAATCCCATGACGCATCGTTTTAACTATCAATAATTGCAAATGCAATGGGGTAGATCTGTTGATTTGCATCTTCTACAATTGCTACGAACAATACACCCCTATATTTTTCCTTCAAGTGGGTGCCATCTACTGTGATAACCTACAACATCAATTACCATATAACAATATGTTAGTACACAAGGTTGTGTGTATGAGTTTCTCTAACATGTAATACACACGGTAATAAAGTGAGCTTTATTAGTTACCTTCCGCATCACTTGGTATC
>NCTC01003664.1:0-45057 GCA_002319775.1 Fagopyrum tataricum | reverse complement strand
ATCGGCCCTACAACTCAGGGATCTTCTCTTGAGCCGAGTAGAGGCAGAGGTCGTGGTGGAGTACCACGGACACCAGAGGACCACATGGTCGAGTTTTTGAGCTGAGGAGTGCAGAGGAGCCAACTGCACCGACTACTACAGGTACCATTCTTTTATATCTAATGTCTATGTAGAGCGTTTGAGTCTACATACGATTGAGGGGGTGTCCTTTATTATAGGGTTACCCGATGGTGGTAGGGTCAGAGGTACTCGTGAGATTCATGGTTGTCCCATTTTTGTAGGGACTCGTGTGTTACTAGTTGACTTCTTTGTCATGTCATTAGAGCATGAAGAAGTCATTTTAGGTATGGACTGGATGGATAGACATCAGGCGGTTTTAGATGTAGGTAGGAGGACCGTTACCCTCTCTACCGAGTTAGGCCAAATAGAGGTTTGCTGAGGTTGGGACCTTCGAAAGTCAGGCATGGTTATCAGTGCGATACGGGCAGCTAGACTGATTGCACAGGGTTGTGAGGCCTTTTGGTGTTATGCCATGAAGGAGGGGGAGAGTCCAGCATTAGAGGATATCCTAGTGGTCTGTGAGTTTGCAGATGTATTAGCTGAGCCGTTCAGTTTGCCGCCTCAGAGGAGTGTGGATTTTGGTATTGAGTTAGAGCCTGGTACGAGACCGATCTCGAAGGCCCCATATCAGATGGCGCCTGTCGAGATGTTAGAGCTGAAGAAGCAACTCGAAGAGTTGGCTGAGAAGGGCTTCATTCGCCCTAGCGTGTCCCCATGGGGAGCACCTGTCCTCTTCATGCGGAAGAAGGACGGATCGTTGAGATTATGTATTGATTACAGGGAGCTGAACAAGTTGCCATCAAGAACAAGTATCCATTGCCTCGTATTGATGACTTGTTGGATCAGCTTCAGGGAGCAACAATATTCTCCAGGATTAACCTGCGCTCAGGATATAACCAGCTGAGGGTGAGAGAGCAGGATGTGCACAAGACAGCATTCCGGACCAGATATGGACACTACGAGTTTGTAGTAATGCCATTTGGGCTTACGAATGCCCCAACAGTTTTTATGGAGTTGATGAACAGCATCTTCATCGACTTCCTGGATCAGTTTGTGGTGGTCTTTATAGATGACACTCTGGTGTACTCTCGCAATACAGAGGAGCATGCAGGATAGCTGAGGACTGTGTTACAGGTTTTACGACATAAAGAACTTTATGCTAAGTTCTCTAAGTGCGAGTTATGGATGTTAGAGGTAGCATTCCTGGGTTATGTTGTATCAGCTGAAGAATCAAGGTGGATCCGGCCAAGATTGAGGCAATAGCAGCTTGGACTACACCGACGAACGTCAAGGAAGTACGTAGCTTCCTTGGCCTAGCCGGTTATTACAAACGCTTTGTGGAGAGATTTTTTGTGATTGCCCGTCCACTGATGAGTCTACTGAGGAAGACTACCAAATTTGTATGGTCTGATCAGTGTACGCAGAGTTTTGAGGAGCTGAAGAGACGTTTGACTTCTGCTCCTATTTTGGCACAGCCAGAGGGTACAAAGGATTTTGTGGTTTATAGTGATGCATCCAAGCTAGGCTTGGGATGTGTGTTGATGTAGAGGCAAGGTGATTGCATATGCGTCTAGACAGCTGAAGACGTATGAGGAGAACTACCCGAATCATGATCTAGAGTTGGCAGCAGTAGTTCATGCACTGAAGATCTAGAGACATTACCTGTATGGTGCTACATGTCAAATCTTCACAGACCATAAGAGTCTGAAGTACATTTTCACGCAGCGGGAATTGAATAACCGCCAGCATAGGTGACTCGAGCTGATCAAGGACTTTGATTTGGAGATTATGTATCCTCCAGGGAAGGCGAACGTTGTCGCCCACGCCCTGAGCAGGAAGACGCCTCGAGAGGAGGCGATTGCGAAGTTGACAGTTCAACATCAGTTGCAGAGAGACCTGATTTGGTTAGAGTTGGACATCCAGTTTCCTGATGGGGATGCCCAGCTGCGTACTTTAGAGGTTCTTCCTGCTCTGTTGGGTGAGATCCAACAGAAGCAGAAGACCTGCCCGACACTGACGAGGATACGAGAGAGGATGTCTCGGGATGAGGCACCACAGTTCCTTCTGGGAGCTGGTGGAGAATTGAGGCGCTGCGGTCGCGTCTGTGTACCCGTTGACGCGGTTCTTCGCCAGAGGATTTTACAGGAGGCTCATTGTACGCCTTATTCAGTGCACCCAGGTACGAGTAAGATGTACCAGGACTTGAGACGTTTATACTGGTGGGGAGGGCTGAAGCCCGACGTGGCCAGATTTGTGGCACAGTGTGCGACTTGTCAGCAGGTCAAGATAGATCATTACAGACCTGCAAGTGAGCTCCATCCACTTCCTGTTCCACAGAGAAAGTGGAAAGACGTCACCATGGACTTTGTGACTAGGCTGAGACTGAGCCGGAGTTTTGATGCTATCTGGGTTATAGTGGACAGATTGACGAAGACAGCACGTTTCATCCCTATCTGGGAGACGTGGCCGGTGAGCAGATTAGTTGAGGAGTACACTAGGAAGATAGTGAGACTCCATGGGGTACCGAGGATGATCGTCTCAGACAGAGATGGACGATTTACCTCGAGATTTTGGCAGCAGAATCAGATTGCCCTGGGGACGAGTTTGCACTTTACTACTACGTTTCATCCTCAGACAGATGTTCAGTCAGAGAGGACCATTCAGACATTGGAGGATATGTTGTGAGCTTGTGTGTTGGACTAGGGACAAGTGTGGACGGATCATCTCCCACTAGTTGAGTTCTCGTACAACAACAGCTGGCATGTATCGATTGGGATGGCCCCATATGAGGCAATGTATGGACAGAGATGTCATACTCCGTTATGCTGGGATGAGCAGAGCAGTGTTAGTGGTTTGACACCTGATCAGATTCAGGATGATATTGCTCGAGTAGCACTGATTAGAGAGAGAATGTTGACTGCACAGAGCCGTCAGAAGTGTTATGCAGATAGGAGGCGTAGACCCCTAGAGTTCAGAGTAGGCGCCCATGTGTGGCTGAGAATGTCTCCGACACGAGGTGTTAGACGTTTTGGCATTAAGAGGAAGTTGAGTTCCGATATGTCGGACCGTTTGAGATTTTGGATCGGATTGGGAGAACATACATGATTCGAGACATATTGTGAGTTATGATGATTTGGTGTTGAGCCGGACCACACATTTGTTGAGCATCCGATTGCGGTTCTAGAACGAGGTATGAGACGCCTGCGTTCGAAGGACATTCCTATGTTGAGGATACAGTGGTCGAGACGAGGACCTGATGAGGCTACCTGGGAGACTGAGGATAGTATTCAGAGGAACTATCCAGAGTTTTATGCCGAGATAGATGTACCAGTAGGATCGACGAGTAGATCTTAGTACTATCTTGGTGAGTGTTATGCTTATGTGATTATATGCTATGATGTGTTTATTTTCGTACTAGCTATGATATGATATGTGATCTTAGATCTTGTTGTGCTAGTACGATTACTGTTTATAGCTGGAGATGGTTCTTTCCTCCATGCTATTGTGATGCGATAGGTTTAGCTAGAGATGGTTATTCCTCCATGCTATTTTGATGGACATAATAGTGATGTAGATGTTTTTCCTCCATGCCTTTCTGTTATGAGTATGATACGGCTAGATATTTTCTTCCTCTATGCCTTTTTGAATTGATGACGATGGTTTGGCTAGAGATGTTTTTCCTTTATGCCCTGGATAGTATAGTGATCTTCTGGCTGGAGATGATGAGTTCCTCCATGCTTGTGTGTGAGGTTATAGAGAGAGTTGTACCTCGGCTTGTGAGTCCGAGTGGTTTGAGAATTTTACAAGTTTCGGGACGAAACTTGTTTTTAGGGGGGTGAGGTGTAAGAGCCTTAGTTTTGGAGCCACTTTGGCCTTAGCCGTCTCTGCGGGTTAGTGGAGCCGCCCCTGCGGCTAGTGTAGTGATCCGCCCCTGCGGTTTCCTGCGGCTGCAGCCGGCTTTGTTGACTCTATGACTCGTGCTTTACTCTTCTTTTCCCTACCTTCTTCTTACCTTGCTGAGCGAGGGTTTCATCTCACTTCCTTTCCCAGCTTCCTTACGTCCTTCTTGCTTCTCCCTTCTTGCTCCTTGATCTTGTTCTTGGTTTCCTTGAGTTTGAAAGAGTTTTGGTGTGGCTTTGATGATGTTGATGCTAGTGGATGTTGTGCTGAGCTTGAGAGCCTGCTGAGGTACTGTCTTGGATCGTTTCCCTTGCTTAGACCAGCAGTGGAGGTAAGCTCCTTGCTTCTCCTTTCTTTCTTTCTTTGATTCCATCCTTCTTAGCTTAGGATTAGATGTATGAAAGGTATATTGATGTTAGAATATGTATGTGTATGCATATGTATGGTTAATGGTTGATGAAGAAGTGTTTCCATCACGTAAAGAGCCGAAGAGGAATCGCGGGATCACATTCTGCACTGTCGCCGCCCCCGCGTTCCAATGACGCCGCCCTGCGGGATCCTTATCACCGCACCCGCGCCGGAAGCTGCCGCCCCCGCGGCCACAGTCCCAGCGCCTACGCTTGCCTGCGGCCCCTGTCACCGCGCCTGCGGCCGAGCCTTGCCGCGCCTACGGTTTACCTTGTTCCGCCCCTGCGTCTTTCCCTTCCGCATATGCGTTTTGTACAGGATCTACTTAGAGTAGTATGATCCTTTCCCTTCCTAGTATGAGCGGGTTAGTAGCATGCTAGGTACGTGTTTGAGGTTAGAATGATGATGAGTATGATATCGTTTATGCCGGTTATGGCTTTGAGGTTTATGAGTTAGGATATGATCCTTATGGATCCCTTGGGTCTAGGTGTGACCCCTTTGATGGAAATGAGTTTGATATATTGTTATTCTAAGAGCCTTAGTCTTTTGGACCGAGTTTGCCTTAGCCGAGATTTGGCTTTAACCGAGATTTGATCTTAGCCGCCCCCGCGGGCTTGTATGCCACCCCAGCGGGTTTCCGCTCCCGTGGCCCAGGGAACCGCCCCTGCGGTTTCTTGCAGCTGCAGCCGGTTTTATTGACCGGTTGACAATGCTTTACCCTCTCATCCTTACTTCTTTCTTTCCTTGGTGAGCAAGGGTTTCCTCTTCACTCCATTCCCATATTCCTTACGTCCTTCTTGCTTCTCCCTTCTTGCTCCTTGATCTTGTTCTTAGTTTCCTTGAGTTTGAAGAGTTTGGTGTGGCCTTGTTGTGGCTGGAGGTTGTGTGACGTGTTGCTGAGCTTGGAAGCCAGTGAGGTTGGTAGTTGATCTTCTTTGCAGCCTAGGACCACAAGTGTGGTAAGTCTTCTTCTTCTTCTCTTTCTCTTCTTCTTTGATTCCATCCCCCTTAGCTTACGATTAGATGATTTGATCATAGATTGATGTTGGTATGTGTATGTATATGTATGTACTTGATTTGGGATGAGAGAAGACGTGATTTGATCACGTGAAGAGCCAAAGAGGAATCGCGGGATCACATTCTGCACTGTCGCCGCCCCCGCGCCTGGAAGCCGCCGCCCCTGCGGAAGCTGTGCCACAGGGCCTGCTGTAAGATCCCTAGTCTTTTGGACCGAGTTTTCCTTAGCCGAGATTCGGCTTTGGCCGAGATTGACGCCACCCCCGCGGGCTTGTGTACCGCCCCAGCGGGTTCCCGCTCCCGCGGCCCAGTGAACCGCCCCCGCGGTTTCCTGCGGCTACAGCCGACTTTGTTGACCTCTTGACCCGTGCTTTACCCTTTTGTTTCTTCTTCCTTAAGCTTCTTCTTTTGCCTCATGAGCAAGTGTTCCATTTCCTTTCCCAACTAAACCTACGTGCTTCTTCTTCCCTTTCCTCCCTTGATCTTGATCTTGGTTTTCCCTTGGTTGCAAGAGGTTTTGTGTGGCCTTGTTGAGGTTGATGCTAGTGGTTGTTGTGGTTGTGCTTGGAAGCCAGTTGAAGTGTAGTTTGGTGCATCCTCTTGCCTAGACCAGTACTAGGTAAGACTTGTTTCTTCTTTCTTTCTCTCTTTCTTTCTTGTTCTTCCTCATTAGCTTAGGAGTAGATGAATGGATCATAGATTGATGTTGGAATGTGTATGTATATGTATGTACTTCGTTTTGGATGAGATAAGACGTGACTTGAGCACGAGAAGAACCGAAGAGGAATCGCGGGGTCACGTTCTGGACCGTCGCCGCCCCCACGCCTGGAAGCCGCCGCCTCTGCGGAAGCCGTGCCGCAGCGCCCGCGTCGTGCCTGCCCGTGCCTGCGTTGCATGCGCCCTTTGTCACCGCGCCCGCAGCTGAGTCCTGCCGCGCCTGCGGGTTGCCTTGTTCCGCCCCTGCGTCTCTTATGTCACGCAGGTGCGTCATGTCCCCGGTCTACCTAGAGTTAGGTAGATCCTTTCCTTTCTAGTATGAGCGGTAGTAGCATGCTAGGTATATGTTGAGGATAGATGGTTGATGAGTATGTTTCGTTATGCCTTGTTGCTAGGCAGTGTTATCCTCCAGATTGGAGTGGACCGTGTTTGAGGGTTGATCGAGTTGAGACGACTTCGAGGTTGAGGTAAGTCCGTAGGACTTACTTAGTTGTCATCCCTACATTGGTTGTGTGCATGAGTGGTGTGTGTTATATGCTTGATAGCATGCATTATGGTTTATTACCGATCTATGGTATATTACTTGCCCATTGTAGGGCCGTGATAACTTGCCCTTTCATCCCGCCGGGAGTGTGGGAGGTTCTCTGTAGGCAGGCCAGACCTGGTAAACGGTTCGGGCACTCTCCATTCCCTTAGGGTACACAGGGAGGTGTTCCAGGCACCATTCCAGCTGGCTATTGGACAGAGAGGCGAGGACTATATATTCCTCGTGTCACATATGTTTATATTGATATATATGAGTTGAGTGTTGGACTTTATAAAGATAATGAACCGGGTAAATGTGTGATATCATGTTGACGTGTTTAGTATTCTTTGATGTGTGTTTGTGCTCTGCATCTCTTATATATGTGTATGGTTAGCTAACGGTTTCGTACCGTATTGTAGATCCTTTGCAGGTTAGGAGAACTGCAGAGTGATCCAGAGGGGTGATCCGCTGAGGGTTCCGTACACTGGGCGATATCGTGGGATTGGGATATTTATTGTACGAATATATGTTTTTTTTTGTACTCAGCGGTACTTGTGTATTACCTTTTTGGATATCTATATATCAGCTTTATGTTTTGTTTTAATCTATTTGTGTCTTGTTGTAAGATTCAGTGAACTTGTTGTCAGGTTAGGGTCAGGGTCCATTGTGAGACCCTAGCCCAGTAGAACTTTGAGTCCTACGGATTCGGGGTCTTACAAAGTTGGTATCAGAGCCTAGGTTGACAACAATGGCACCAGTAATTTGCGATAAAGGTCGAATAGATAAATAAACAGAACCCGAAAGGGTTTGACTTTTCAAAAGATTTTGGTTTTGAAATGAGTACAAAATGTTTTGGGATACCGTGTACGTGAGCCATCGCCCCTCTGAAGACCTCGACAGTATAGATATATATAGATATTCTGTTGTGATTGATTTGATATATATCTATACATACGGCATATATACAGCCTTCTAAGTTAGGTTTATGCTCTGCAGATGGCTCAGACTAGAGTTGTATCTGCAGATGGACGAGGTAGGGATAGATCCCCTCTTCCTCCAGTAGATGTAGGACAGAGTCAGTTTCCCATTGTTGATCCACCTACAGCGGAGGAGGTTTGTGAGGTTGCTACTGAGAATGTTGTTCTTGAGATTGGGAACGGTATAGCTAGGAGACGTACACCACAGCGAGTCCAGTCAGATGACTCAGATCATGTCTCTTTGAGGGGACCAGATTTCCGCGCGTATATCAGGCAAGTGGAGGAAGCGGCCAGAGCAGGTAGACCTACCCCGGATCTACCAGTACAGGACGGATCATCTAGGAGATCCCACGGAGTTACTCAGGTGCTAGTTGTACCGGCACATGTTGTTGAGATTCCTCGAGTTTCAGAGGAGCATAGAAGGCCTGGGAAGAGACAACGAACTGGGCAGACCAACGGTGCTGGTGGAGTTGTTGATTCTGAACTAAACCGGAGACGTCCAAGTTACCCCGCAGCTGCACTGGTTGCAGCTACGGGTCGACGGTGTTTTAACTGTGATGATCCTTGACATCTACGACCAGCGTGTACAAAACCGTTAGTAACTTGTTCTACTTGTGGAAGGCGAGGTCACCTAGATATTTTCTGTAGATGGGGTGGAACTTTATCTCGGCATGTTACTGGTGGAGGGCAAGACCAGAGCCGCCAGAGGCATCACTCATCTGCACCAGCTAAAGATAAGGGACCACAGTGTTACAACTGTAGTGGTTATGGACATATGCGGTCAGAGTGCACGAGGCAAACAGTGACTTGCTACATCTGTGGCAGACAAGGTCACCGACATATTTTCTGTAGACGGGATGGAGCCTCGTCACCTTAGGGTTCTTCTCCTGCCAGTGCAGGGGGAGTTGGGCAGAGACCACCTCAGCAGCAGCAGATTCAGGGATAGCAGAGGGTCTCAGATCGCCCTACGACTCAGGGATCTACTCCTGGGCCGAGTAGAGGCAGAGGTCGTGGTGGGAGCACCACCGACACCCGATGCCCATAGGGCCGAGTTTTTGAGCTGAGGAGTGCAGAGGAGCCAGCTGCACCGACTGCTACAGGTATCATTCTGATTCATGGTTTACTTGTTAGAGTCTTATTTGATATTGGTGCTACGCATTCTTTTATTTCTGATGCATGTGTAAAGCGTTTGAGTCTAGATACGGTTGAGGGGATGCTCTTTATTATAGGGTTACCCGATGGTGGTAGGGTCAGAGGTACCCGTGAGCTTCGTGGTTGTCCCATTTCTGTAGGGACCCGTGTTTTACTTGTGGACTTCTTTGTCATGCCATTAGAGCATGAAGAAGTCATTCTAGGTATGCATTGGATGGATAGACATTCTACAGTCTTAGATGTAGGTAGGAGGACTGTTACCCTCTCTACCGAGTTAGGTCAGATAGAGGTTTTCCGAGGTTGGGACCTTGGAAAGACAGACATGATTATCAGTACGGTACGGGCAGCTAGATTGATTGCATAGGGTTGTGAGGCCTTCTTGTGTTATGCCATGAAGGAGGGGGAGAGTCCAGCATTAGAGGATATCCTAGTTGTCTGTGATTTTGCAGATGTATTTGTTGAGCCGTCCAGTTTTCCGCCTCAGAGGAGTGTGGATTTCAGTATTGAGTTAGAGCCTGATACGAGACCTATCTCGAAGGCCCCATACCGGATGGCGCCTGTCGAGATGCTGGAGCTGAAGAAGCAACTTGAGGCGCTGGATGAGAAGGGCTTTATTCTCCCTAGTGTGTCCCCATGGGGAGCACCTGTCCTCTTCGTACGGAAGAAGGACGGATCACTGAGATTATGCATTGATTACAGAGAGCTGAACAAGGTGACCATCAAGAACAAGTATCCATTTCCGCGTATTGATGACTTGTTAGATCAGCTTCAGGGAGCAGCAATGTTTTCCATGATTGATCTGCGTTCCAGATATCACCAGCTGAGGGTGAGAGAGCAGGATATGCATAGGACAGCATTCAGGACCATATATGGACACTACGAGTTTGTAGTGATGCCATTTGGACTTACGAATGCCCCAGAAGTTTTTATGGAGTTGATGAACAGTATCTTCATCGACTTCTTGGATTAGTTTGTGGTGGTATTCATAGATGATATTCTGGTATACTCTCGCATCAGAGAGGAGCATGCAAGACAGCTGAGGACTGTATTGTAGGTTTTACGGGATAGAAAACTTTATGTTAAGTTCTCTAAGAGTGAGTTCTGGATGCCAGAGGTATCATTCCTGGGTCATGTGGTTTCAGCTGAAGGGATCAAGGTGATTCCAACAAAGATAGAGGTTGTAGCAGCTTGGACTACACCGACGAATGTCAAGGAAGTACGTAGCTTCCTTGGCCTAGCCGGTTATTATAGACGCGTTGTGGAGGGATTTTCTGTGATTGCCCGTCCACTGACGAGTTTGCTGAGGAAGACTACCAGATTTGTGTGGTCTGATCAGTGTATGCAGAGTTTTGAGGAGCTGAAGAGACATCTGACTTCTGCTCCTGTTTTGGCACAGCCAGGGGGCACAAAGGATTTTGTGGTATACAGTGATGCATCCAAGCTAGGCTTGGGATGTGTGTTGATGCAGCGGGGCAGAGTGATTGCATATGCGTCTAGACGGCTGAAGACGTACGGGGAGAACTATCCGACTCATGATCTGGAGTTGGCAGAGGTAGTTCATGCACTGAAGATTTGGAGACATTACCTGTATGGTGCTACATGTCAGATCTTCACAGACCATAAGAGTCTGAAGTACATTTTCACACAGAGGGAATTGAATAACCGCCAGCGTAGATGGCTCGAGCTGATCAAGGACTTTAATTTAGAGATTCTGTATCATCCAGTGAAGGCGATTGCGAGATTGACAGTTCAGCATCAGTTACAGAGAGACCTGGTCTGGTTAGAGTTGGACATCCAGTTTCCTGATATGGATGCCCAATTGCGTACGTTAGAGGTTCTTCTTGATCTGTTGGGTGAGATCCAACAGAAGCAAGAGACTTGCCCAACATTGATGAGGATACGAGATAGGATGTCTCGGGATGAGGCACCACAGTTCCTGCTAGGAGCAGATGGAGTATTGAGGCGCCGCGGTCGCGTCTGTGTACTTGCTGATACAGAGCTGAGAAAGAGGATTTTATAGGAGGCTCACTGTACACCTTACTCTGTACATCCCGGTACGGGTAAGATGTATCAGGACTTGAGACGTTCATATTGGTGGGGAGGGCTGAAGCCCGATGTGTCCAGATTTGTGGCACAGTGTGCGACCTGCCAGCAGGTCAAGATAGAGCATTGCAGACCTGGAGATGAGATCTACCCACTTCCTTTTCCACAGAGGAAGTGGGAGGACGTCACCATGGATTTTGTTACTGGCCTGAGACCGAGTAGGAGCTTTGATGTCATCTGGGTTGTAGTGGATAGATTGACGAAGACGACATGTTTCATTCCTATTAGGGAGACGTGACCAGTGAGCAGATTAGCTGAGGAGTACACTAGGCAGATAGTGAGACTCCATGGTGTACCGAGGACGATCGTCTCAGACAGATATGGACGATTTACCTCGAGGTTTTGGCAGCAGATTCAGACTGCACTGGGGACGAGTTTGCACTTCACGATTGCGTTACATCCTCAGATAGATGGTCAGTCAGAGAGGACCATTCAAACACTCGAGGATATGCTGTGAGCTTGTGTGTTGGATTGGGGACAAGTTGGACGGATCATCTCCCACTTGTTGAGTTCTCATACAACAATAGCTGGCATGCATCGATTGGGATGGCCCCATATGAGGCACTGTATGGACAAAGATGTCGTACCTCGTTATGCTGGGATGAGTAAGGCTCTTACATCTCACCCCCCTAAAACAAGTTTCGTCCCGAAACTTGCAAAGTCCTGAAACCACTCAAACTCAAAAGCCGAGGTAAAATCTCTATAACCTCAAACATAAGCATGGAGGAACTCATCCACTCCAGCAGCAAAAACTATACTATCCAAGGCCTAGAGGAAAACCATCTCTAGCCAAACCATAAACATATCACAAGGCATAGAGGAATCACATCTCTAGCCGTATCATATCCATAACAGAAAGGCATGGAGGAAGAACATCTCCAGCACTACTATGTCCATCAAAATAGCATGGAGGAAAGAACCATCTCTAGTTAAACCTATCATACACAATAGCATGGATGAAAGAACCATCTCCAGATATAAACAAGAATCATACTAGCGCAACAAGATCTAATAAGATCATAATCACATCAAAGCTAGCATGAAATAACGCATCATAGCATAAAAGCATGTAAGCACATAAGACTCACCAAGCTAGTACTAAGATCTACTCGGTGATCCTATTGGTGCACCTATCTCGACATAGAACTCTGGATACTATCCTCAGTCTCCCATGTAGCCTCCTCGGGTCCTCTTCTCGACCACTGTATCCTTAACATAGGAATGTCCTTCGAACGCAGGCGTCTCATACCTCGCTATAGGACTGGAATAGGATGCTCAACAAACGTGTGTTCGGCTCAACCACCAAATCATCATAACTCACGATGTGTCTCGGATCTGGTATGTACTTCCTCAGCTGAGACACGTGAAATACAGGGTGAACACCCTCTAATCTCGGAGGCAAAGCCAATCTGTATGCTGCGCTCCCCAACCCGATCTAGAATCTCGAACGTCCGACATATCGGGGACTCACTTCCCCTTAATGCCAAACGCCTAACACCTCTTGTCGGGGACACTCTCAGCCACACATGGGCTCCAACTCTGAACTCTAGAGGTTTACGCCTCCTATCAGCATAAAACTTCTGATGGCTCTGTGCAGTCAGCATACGCTCTCGAATCAGTGCTACTCGATCCATATCATCCTGAATCTGATCAGGTGCAAAATCAACTAACACTGTTCTGCTCATCCCAGCATAATGGGGTACGACATCTCTGTCCATACAGTGCCTCATATGGGGCCATCCCAATAGATGCATGCCAGCTGTTGTTGAAGGAGAACTCAACAAGTGGGAGGTAATCCGTCCACACTTGCCCCAATCCAACACACAAGCTCGCAGCATATCCTCCATGTAACGCCCGAAATTTTATTCCGGACTTAGAGCGTTTTATAGATCTTTTCGCAGGCACGAGGTGCCGAGTGCCGGGATTTTATTTCCAAAATCCCGAGCCAACTCGACGTTTTTCCCTTTTTTTCCGCTTTCTGACCTTTCGTTCCGAATCGAATTGACAAGGGTCATTTCCACCCCTCGTTCCGGGAAAATGGGACAACATGGCTGGTGTCCCATCTTGGCAAACTTGTTTCTTCCCTCTCTCTCCTCCACTCTCTTTCACGTTAGATTCATTCCTCCCTTCCATTCTTCTCTCTTTGCTCTCTTTCTCTTCTTCCTTTTTGTGTGGAGATCTTGTTGTGGACAGCTTGGAGAGGCATTCCAGATCTGTTGGTAAGCTCCTTCCTCTCCCTCACCTCTCTTCCTTTCTGTTTTTCCCTTCTTCTTCTTCCCTCATTCATCCATGGCTATGGAGGAAGATCTTGAGGAGTTTTTTCCCAACTCTTTGCATGCATAGGTTCTTAGCTCGATTAGGTCAAGGAGAGGTGCCTAAGACCAGTGATGGGTGTTTGGAGAAGATCCAACAAGAGAAGAGGGACTTTGGAGCCAAGGACCCACGATCGAAGACGACGTTCTGCAGCACGACCGCGGGGGCGGATCATCACGGCCGCGGGCGCGGAGGGCGGCAGGGGTGGCTCAGCACGGCCGCGGAGCGGCATAGCACTGCCGCGGGTGCGGCTCGGCATGGCCGTGGGGGCGCGGCAGACTCACGGCCCAGCATAGCCGCGGGGGCGGCTCGGCACGGCCGCGGGGGCGGCTCCGGGCTCCAAGACACGACGGCCGCGGGGGGCGGCTCCCTTCGCGCCGGGGTCGGCCGGCACTGCCGCAGGGGGCGGCCTCTGGTTCCGCAGGGGCGGCTCCTGCTCCCGCCGGGGCGCCAACTTGACTCCGAGACTGCGTTTCTTCGACAATAGGTTCCTCCTCTCCTTTCCTCTTCGTTCCTTCCTTAGTATTGATGTTGGATCATGTTAGTAGCATGGCTAGGATGGATATAGAGTAGCTTGGAATGCCACTTAGTGGTTGTGAACCTAGGAGCCCTTAAGGCTCGATGTAAGTGATGGATATGAGCATGTGAGCATGATGGACCTTCTAGGCTAGCTTGTGCCTCTTTGGTTGAGGATTACTCTTGTGGAATTATGGACTGTTGTGGGCTGTTTCATGTGTGGAGAGTGTGATGAGTACTTGGGACCTAGGATGCATTCCTAGTTTGAGGGTTAGGTGATCTTGCATAGATCACTAGAGTGAAGTCTAAGACTTCTTAAGTGGGAGTATGTATTGATATGCATATCTCTTGTAAGCAGGTTGTGGCTTCCGCCTTAAGGAAGCGAGAGTGTGGGACTTGGGTTTGGTGACGAGGTAAGTCTCCGGACTTACTTAGCTCGTATTTTATGTATTAGCATTGATGTGTGTTTGGTGGTGTGTGTTTATGTTATGTTATAACAATTAAACCGGTAATTAGGACCGCCGACCTTATATGTATATGTTGGCAAAGTGTATGATAACGGGCAGTGACATCACTGCCTACGACCGAGTGAGTCTAGGAGGTTCTCGGCGACTAGCCGCAGGTCAGATGGTCGGGTGCATCCGTACCATTCTTTGCCAGTAAGTAGGGACCGAGGCGAGACCACGGTGGTCTCGTGTCACAAACCGAAGTTGAATTAGAACGGGATACCACTTAATAATATAAAGATAATAAACCGGACTTGTGTGTTTTATGTTGTGTGCTATGTATGTGTTTGTGCCTTCACCGCTTTTCTAATGCTTAGAATATTAGCTAATGGTTTTAAACCGTTTGTGTAGATGACTTGCAGGTTAGGGATGCCACCGAGTGAGGTGGAGGAGTGGACAGCCGGGGTCTCCGTACATTATAGGACGGGGACGTTTTTTAGTCATGTTTCATATTATTGTTCATGGATGTTGTCGTACGTTTAGACTTCATATCAGGATATGTTGTTTTGAGGACTCGGCTGAGTTTCCACGTTGTATTCTTTCCTTTCAGTGTCTCATACATTATAAATGTTTTCGAGTTTTGCCTTTATTTGTGCCTTGTTGGAAGGTCCGGTGAAATTGTTGTCAGGATAAGGGTCGGGACCCATTGTGAGGTCTCGCCCGTAGCATCCCGAGTCCCGCGGATTTGGGTGTTACAAAAGTGGTATCAGAGCCCTAGGTTGACAACAATGGCAGTCGCAATCTTTTAAAGGCCGGATGAGGTATAAAACAGAACCCACACGGGTTCTGACTTTTCGTTTTCAAAATCATGTGAATGAGTCGGGTTTGGGTTAGAATGTACGGGACACCACTCCTTCGCAAACCTCGGCGACATAAATCTCTGGAATAGAAGTATGTATAGATTATTACATAGTTATATATATATATATAATATATATATATATTATATATATTATATATACCATAGGATGTTTGTGGATTTGTATGTACTTAGCTATCTATGTGGCCTTAGGGCGTTTGGGCTTGTATGCCTTGGATGTATTGTGTGATTATGCTTACCTTACGTTTTTTTAGTTTTATCATACCGAGATCGTAAATAGACATATGTATTTTATAAATAAGTAAACGCCATACGCTATTCGATGCACGTACGAGAGCTACCGATTACGTAGGACCCGCCAGGGGTAGACCCCCTCTTTCCCCTACCGTTCCGAGAGGGCAGGAACGAGTAGGAAGACCTCCAGGCGCGAGAGGTCGGGGACGTATCCCCATTGCGGACCCGCCAGTTGTGGATCCACCAGCAGTTGAGGTTCCGTCAGAGGATATCACCGAGAGCATCGTTCCCGAGGATGGAATAGGACCGTTGTGAGGTCCAGGGCACAGAGTTCTCCATCTGCCAGGACGAGGAGCGTCCGTTGGAGCTACCGTGTTTGGGGACTACGTACGACAAGAGCAATGGAGAAAACAAAATTAAGTTCTTCGAGAAGATGCGTGGACAATTAAAGAGGCTAATCGAGGAAAAGATGGGTGCATTCTAACAAGGTTAAAGCCGGTGTTCTATCCCGAGAAGTGAAGATTTCCTTAGACGCTCCTAAGCTTTGGAGTCAAGATGAGAAACGTGATCGAACCAAGTGTGAAAGATGTAAGATACCGTAAGTTAAGCTTATGAGGTACCATTAAGTGAAGAGTAAACATTACGAGAGTTATGGGAAGAATGGCAAGGTGGGGATTCACGCGGAGTTGACCGGTTTTCGCTATGACGATAAGGGGAAGAAACGCCAAAAAAGGAGGAAGTGGGTATAAATGATGATCCTAAGAAGATGGGAGTAACGCGTGGATGCTAACTAACGATAGAAAATTTTGAGAAGACGCACGTACAAGATATCAGGAAGCGCGGTTAAGCCTATGAAGGCGAGTCATGTGACTCAACAACGCCGAGAAGGGTATAATTATCTCGCAAAAGGAAAAGGAAGCGTGGAATGAAGAATGAACTAACGGAGTTTAAGGTAGAGTAACCCGAGAGGGTAGCCTTCATGAGAATGGTAACATGGAAGCATAGAAGAATGGTAAGTCATTGACATGGGAGAAGGTCAGTTATCAGCTAATTGGTGACAACCGAGAACGCGCATGTGCGGGTGGTCTATGGATGAGTGTAGGGGAGAGTAACCAGGTTGTGGGATCATAAAGGAACGGTAACAAGAGAGTAAAATATATTTTGAAGTGATTATGGAGAACACCAGTTTGCGAAAAGAGAAGCGGTTATCTCCATTTGTACATCGACTACAATGAACCGAACAAGATTACAATGAAGAACAAGTACCCCTTACCACGTATAGAGGATCTACTCGACCGGTTGCAAGGGTCGGTGGTCTCTTCTAAGATCGAGTTAAGGTTTGATTGTCACCAATTGAGAAGTCGAGACTGGGATAGTGCAACTTTTGCATTCCGGACAAACCATGGTCACTACGAGTTGTAGTGATTCCATATGGGCTTACTAATGCCCGAATAGGACATTCTGGTCTACTCTCGAAGAAGGGAGAAGTTGTATGACCAGTTGTCTCGGGATGACAACCCCCGAAGGATGTGAAAGAAGTTACAAGTTTTCTTTGATGGACTGATCATTACCGGATTTGTGGAGAGATTCTCCAAGTAACACCACCTATGGCTAATCTACCACCTATGTATGACGATGAAGTATCGAGTGGACGAAAATGGACAATGGATGTGTGCGAGTTAAGAGGAGATTCATTGGTGCAACTGTTTCGGAAATTGCCTCGAAGTGTGATCGGTTTGAAGTGTACAAGTGATTCTTCAAGAATGGTCTTGATTGAGTATGGAGAGACGATGCAAAAGTTATAGCATACATGTCTCGTTAGTAGGAGCAGTGTAAAGCAAAGCATTTCCATCGTTACTTAGAACTTGCCACAAGAATTGAGGAAACGTAACATCAAAGTTTGGTTTGACAAGAACCAAACAACGGTGTAAATTGAAAGTTCGGTCTTCTTTGTTAGAGACAGGCAAAGGAGAAACTTAATGGAAATGTCGTAGTAAGAAAGACCCGAGAATGAAGTTGAGTTTCCGATACATCGGACCTTTTGAGATCTTAGCGCAAGTTGGGGAAAGTGTTTTACCAGCTGGCATGGCCGCGAGAGTAGAGGGTGTTCATCTGGCGTTTCAAGTGTATCAATCGAGAAAGGAGGACGTACCGAAGACGGTATTTAGGACGAGATACGGCCGTTATGAGTTGTCATGATGCCACTTGGGCTCGCGAATGCAACCGCCGTCTTCATGGAGTTGATGAACGGCATCTTCATCGACTTCTTGGACCAGTTCGTGGTAGTGGTTATAGACGAAATCTTAGTCTACTCCCGGAGTAGGGAGGAGCATGAGGGACACCTGAGGACGGTGCTTCGAGTCCTCCAGGATAGAGAGCTTTACGCTAAGCTCTCTAAGTGCGAGTTTTGGATGTCCGATGTGGCATTTTTGGGTCATATAGTTTCCGCCGAGGGTGTCATGGTTGACCCCCGAAGATAGAGTCCGTTTCATCATGGCCGCCTCCTAGGACGGTCAAGGAGGTGCGCAGTTTCTTGGGCTTAGCGGGATACTACCGCCGTTTTGTGGAGGGTTTCTCAGTGATTGCACGACGCTCACTTCCTTGCTGAGGAAGTCCACCAGGTTCGTATTGTCCGAGCCTTGTCAGCGCAGTTTCGAGGAGCTGGAGAGGAGGTTGACTTCCGCTCCTGTTTTAGCCCAGCCTGAGGGCATAGAGGATTTCGTGGTGTATAGTGACGCCTCCAAGCTAGGATTGGAGTGCGTTTTGATGCAGAGAGGTAGGGTTATTGCGTATGCTTCTCAGCAGCTGAAGCCGTACGAGGAGAATTAGCCTACCCATGATCTTGAGCTAGCGGCAGTGATTCATGCCCTGAAGATCTGGCGACACTACTTGTACGGGGCTACATGCCAGATCTTCACAGACCATAAGAGTCTGAAGTATATATTCACTCAGCGAGAGTTGAATAACCGCCAAAGAGATGGTTGGAGCTGATTAAGGACTTTGACTTAGAGATTTTGTACCATCCGGGGAAGGCGAACGTAGTCGCCGATGCTTTGAGTAGGAGGACACCTCGAGAGGAGGCTATAGCTCGGCTTACGGTTCAGCCACGGTTGCAGAGGGATTTGATAGGCTTGGAGTTGGATATCCGGTTCCCGGATACGGACTGTTGCTTGTCCGAGTCAGACATATTACCTGACCTGTCCGGAGAGATCCGGCAGAAGCAGGAGGGATGTTCCAGTTTGAGGAGGATCCGGGACAGGATGTCCCGAGGAGAGGCACTGCATTTTATCACAGGAGCAGACGGACTATTGAGACGTCATGGACGTGTTTGTGTACCGTCGGATCAGGAGTTGAGAGAGCGGATTTTGCATGGGGCACATTCCACACCTTACTCGGTGCACCCAGGCACGAGTAAGATGTACCAGGACATGAGGAGACTTTATTGGTGGGGCGGATCAAGCCCGATGTAGCTAGATATGTGGCCCGATGCGCGACCTGCCAGCAGGTCAAGATCGACCACCAGAGACCCGGAGGAGAGCTTCACCCATTGCCCGTGCCGCAGTGGAAGTGGGAGGACATGTTGCGAGCATGTGTACTAGATTGGGGTCAGGTATGGCCAGATCATCTCCCGTTAGTCGAGTTTTCATATAATAACAGCTGCACGCGTCGATTGGGATGGCACCGTATGAGGCATTGTATGGACGGAGATGCCGTACTCCCTTATGTTGGGATGAGCCGGGGAGTCCTAGCGTTGTAGCTCCAGATCAGGTACAGGGCGACGTGGCTAGAGTTGCCTTGATCCGAGAGAGGATGTTGGCCGCGCAGAGCCGGCAGGGTCGTATGCGGATAGGAGGCGTAGACCTCTCGAGTTAAGCCCCGATATGTCGGTCCATTCGAGATCTTGGAGAGAGTCGGTGAGGTGGCATACCGGTTAGCACTGCCACCGCGGTTGGAGGGTATACATCCGGTGTTTCATGTCTCTCAGCTGAGAGAGTACATACACGACCCGAGGCACATCATCAGCCACGAGGACTAGTGGTCGAGCCGGACCATACTTTTGCAGAGCACCGATAGCGGTCTTAGAGCGGAGTACGAGACGCCTTCGATCGAAGGAGATACCGATGCTGAGGATTCAGTGGTCGAGGCGAGGAGCCGATGAGGCTACATGGGAGACGGAGGATAGTATCCGGAGGAACTATCCTGAGTTTTACGCAGATTTAGCGACATCGATAGGACCGTCGGGCTAGTCCCGGATCTTTCCTTGTTTGTTTTGTGTGGTTATGTTATGTTGTGTTATGTGAGTGCGTGTGAGTATATTTGTACCTTGCGAGGTCTTGATGTGATTCTTTACGTAGACTTGGATTAGAGCCGATGGTTGACGTTTTATGAGTTCCACGTGGTTACGTGACGTGTTTGTCCGAGAGTGTTGGGTTTAGCAAGTTTCGGGACGAAACTTGTTTTTAGGGGGTTAGTTGTAACGCCGGAATTTTATTCTTGACTTAGAGCGTTTTATAGATCTTTTCGTAGGCACGAGGTGCGAAGTGCGGATTTTATTTCCAAAATCCCGAGCCAACTCGTCGTTTTTCCCCTTTTTTTCCGCTTTCCGACCTTTCGTTCCGAATCGAATTGACAAGGGGTCATTTCCGACCCCTCGTTCCGGGCAAATGGGACAAGATGGTTGCTGTCCCATCTTGGCAGCCTTGTCCCCTCCCTCTCTCTCCTCCACTCTCTTTCACGTTAGATTCATTCCTCCCTTCCATTCCTCTCTTTTGCTCTTTTCTCTTCTTCATTTTGTGTGGAGATCTTGTTGTGGACAGCTTGGAGAGGCATTCCAGATCTGTTGGTAAGCTCCTTCCTCTCCCTCACCTCTCTTCCTTGCTGTTTTTCCCTTCTTCTTATTCCCTCCTTCATCCATGGCTATGGAGGAAGATCTTGAGGAGTTTTTGCCCAACTCTTTGCATGCATAGGTTCTTAGCTCGATTAGGTCAAGGAGAGGTGCCTAAGACCAGTGATTGGTGTTTGGAGAAGATCCAGCAAGAGAAGAGGGACTTTGGAGCCAAGGATCCACGATCGAAGACGACGTTCTGCAGCACGACCACGGGGGCGGATCATCACGGCCGCGGGTGCGGAGGCCGCAGGGGCGGCTCAGCACCGCCACGGGGGGGCGGCTCAGCACCGCCGCGGGGCGGCGCGGCATGGCCGCGGGGGCGCGCGCAGGCTCACGGCCCAGCACAGCGCCGGGCGCGGCACGCACAGCCGCGGGGCGGCTCCGGGGCTCCAGGAGACGACGGCCGCGGGGGGCGGCTCCGGGGCTCCAGGAGACGACGGCCGCGGGGGCGGCTCCCTTTCCGCCGCGGTTTTGCCTTTATTTGTGCCTTGTTGCAAGGTCGGTGAAATTGTTGTCAGGCTAAGGGTCGGGACCCATTGTAAGGTCTCGCCCGTAGCATCCCGAGTCCGCGGATTTGGGGTGTTACACTCCAGGGTCTGAATGGTCCTCTCTGACTGACCATCCGTCTAAGGATGGATAGCAGTCGCGAAGTGCAAACTCGTCCCCAGGGCAGTCTAAATCTGCTGCGAAAACCTCGAGGTAATCGTTCATCTCTGTCTGAGACGATCGTCCTCGTACACCATGGAGTCTCACTATCTGCCTAGTGTACTCCTTAGCTAATCTGCTCACCGGCCACGTCTCCCTAATAGGAATGAAACGTGTCGTCTTCGTCAATCTGTCCACTATGACCCAGATGGCATTAAAACTCCAGCTCAACCTCAGTCCAGTCACAAAATCCATGGTGACATCCTCCCACTTCCTCTATAGAACAGGAAGTGGATGGAGCTCACCTCCAGGTCTGAAATGCTCGATCTTGACCTGCTGGCAGGTCGCACACTGTGCCACAAATCTGGCCACATCGGGCTTCAGCCCTCCCCACCAATATAGACGTCTCAAATCCTGATACATCTTACTCGTACTTGGATGTACAGAGTAAGGTGTACAGTGAGCCTCCTGTAAAATCCTCTGTCTCAGCTCTGTATCAGTAGGTACACAGACGCCGGACCGCGGCGTCTCAAAACTCCATCTCCTCCTAGCAGGAATTATGGTGCCTCATCCCGAGACATCCGCTCTCTGATCCTCATCAAGGTCGGCAGGGTCTCCTGCTTCTGTTGGATCTCGCCAAACAGATCAGGAAGGACCTCTAAAGTACGCAGCTGGCATCCTCATCAGGAAACTGGATGTCCAACTCTAACCAGATCAGATCTCTCTGCAACTGATGTTGAACTGTCAATCTCGCAATCGCCTGCCTCTCGAGGCGTCTTCCTGCTCAGGGCGTCGGCGACAAACGTTCGCCTTCCCTGGATGATACAGGATCTCTAAATCAAAGTCCTTGATCAGCTCGAGCCACCTACGCTGGCGGTTATTCAATTCCCGCTGCGTGAAAATATACTTCGGACTTTTATGGTCTGTGAAGATCTGACACGTAGCACCATATAGGTAATGTCTCCAGATCTTCAGTGCATGAACTACCGCTGCCAACTCCAGATCATGAGTCGGGTAGTTCTACTCATACGTCTTCAGCTATCGAGACGCATATGCAATCACCTGCCTCTCTGCTTCAAAACACATCCAAGCCTACCTTGATGCATCACTATAAACCACAAAATCCTCAGTACCCTCTAGTTGTGCCAAAACAGGAGCAGAAGTCAAACGCCTCTTCAACTCCTCAAAACTCTGCATACATTGATCAGCCCCACACAAACCTGGTAGTCTTCCTCAGTAAACTCTCAGTGGACGGCAATCACAGAGAATCCCTCCACGAAGCGTCTATAAAACCGGCTAGGCCAAGGAAGCTACGTACTTCCTTGACGTTCGTCGGTGTAGTCCATGCTGCTACTACCTCAATCTTCGCCGGATCAACCTTGATCCCATCACTTGAAACCACAATGACCCAGGAATGCTACCTCTGGGATCCAGAACTCACACTTAGAGAACTTAGCATAAAGTTCTCTATCCCGCAAAACCTGCAATACAGTCCTCAGATATCCTGCATGCTCCTCTCTACTGCGAGAGTATACCAGAATGTCATCTATAAAGGACCACACAAACTGATCCAGGAAGTCGATGAAGATATTGTTCATCAACTCCATAAAGACGGTTGGGGCATTTGTAAGCCCAAATGGCATCACTACAAACTCGTAATGGCCATATCTGGTCCGGAATGCTATCATGTGCACATCCTGCTCTCTCACCTTCAGCTTGTGATATCTTGAACACAGATCAATCCTGGAGAACACAATCGCTCCCTGAAGCTGATCTAACAAATCATCAATACGAGGCAGTGGATACTTGTTCTTGATGGTCACCTTGTTCAGCTCTCTGTAATCAATACATAACCTCAGTGATCCGTCCTTCTTCCGTACGAAGAGGACAGGTGCTCCCCATGGGGACACGCTAGGGCGAATAAAGCCCTTCTCAGCCAAATCCTCGAGTTGCTGCTTCAGCTCCAACATCTCGACAAGCGTATCCGGTATGGGGGGTTTCGAGATAGGTCTCGTACCAGGCTCTAACTCGATACTGAAATCCACACTCCACTGAGGGTGGCAAACTGGAGGCTCAGCAAAAAGATCAGTGAAATCACAAACCACTGGGATATCCTCTACAACTGGACTCTCCTCCTCCTTCATGGTGTAACACCAGAAGGCATCACAACCCTGTGCAATCAATCTAGCTTCCCGTATAGCGCTGATAACTGTGTCTGTCTTTCCAAGGTCCCAACCTCGGAAAACCTCTATCTGGCCTAACTCGGTAGAGAGGGTAATAGTCCTCCTACCTACAGAAATGGGACAACCGTGAATCTCACGGGTACCTCTGACCCTACCACCATCGGGTAACCTTATAATAAAGGGCATCCCCTCAACTGTATCTAAACCAAGACGCACTACACAAGCATCAGAAATAAAAGAGTGCGTAACACCAGTATCAAATAAAACTCTAACAGGTAAACCATGAATCAGAATTGTACCTGTAGCAGTAGGTGCAGCTGGCTCCTCTACACTCCTCAACTAAAAAACACGACCCTGTGGGCCTCTAGTATCAATGGTGCTCCCACCACGACCTCTGCCTCTACTCGGCCCAGGAGCAGATCCTTGAGTCGTAGGGCGATCTGGGACCCTCTGTTGTCCCTGAATCTACTGCTGCTGAGGTGGCCTCTGCCCACCTCCCCCTGCAATAGCAGGAGAAGAACCCTGCTGAGATGAAGCTCCGCCCTGGCGGCAGTAAACAGCTCGGTGACCTTGCCTACCACAGGTGTAGCAAGTCACTAATGGCCTCGTACACTCTAGCCTCATATGCCCTTGATCTCCACAGTTAAAACACTGAGGTCCCTTATCTGCAAATGGTGCAGATGAAGGCTGACTCTGGCGTCTCTGACCACGCCAACCACTAGCGGAACCACTAGTACCACTAGTCTGGCCTATGCGCTGCCTCTTCTCAGACCCTCCGGTCTAAGATGCTCTCCTCTAACCAACTCGCTCCCTCTCATAGTCGGAAGCTCTGTCCTGATAATCTGTGAGAGTCTCACAGTGGAAACCCGCCATATAGGTCCAGGTAGTATCCCTCGGTCGTCGGGAAAAGAGATAGACGTGCTGATCTGCAGAAGGTGTAGCTGGTCCCAGTAATGCCAGCTCCTCCTGAAACCTCCTGATGGCCTCAGAGACTAGTACATCCTCGAACCCAACCTCAACAAAATCTCGCAGTTTCTCCCTCCTCAGAGAGAAAGGGCAGAAACGCTCTCTAATCTTCGTCCTCATATGATCATAACTTGTAACCTGACCCCGTACTGATCTCCACCAGTGCTATGCCAAGTCCCGGAATAAAGTCTGAACCAGCTCAATCTGTCTGTCAACGGGACATCGAATAGACTCCAGAGCTGAGTCTACAAGCCCTATCCAGAGCTCAACCTCTAACCCCACCTTCCTAGTGAAAGGGGGTACACCCATCTGATGAAAAGCCTTCAACCAAGTGTCTGGTCTCGGCCCTCTATGCTCCTCTGGTGCTCTGGCAATCTCAACAACAGGTACCTTTACATCTAGCACTTGAGTAACGGGGTGGGACCTCTCAAATGGTCCCTCCTGTGCCTGTAAATCTGGGGTACGTCTACCGGCTCTGGCAGCCTCCTCTACTCGTCTTATATAAGCTCGAAACTCTGATCCCCATGGAGACACGATTAGACTCACCAGACTGGGCTCTCTGTGCCCCTTGTCTCTCAGCTGCACCGTTCCCAATCTCTGGAACGACGCTCTCAGCAACCTCCTCATGTATCTCTCCCGCATGGGAACCGTCAGCAGGAGTCCTACCCCGTCCTCTACCTAGAGGGGGTCTACCTCTACCTCGTCTTGCTGTAGGTAAGGCTCTAGTCTGAACCATCTAAAGAAGACGTGAACCTAACTTAGAAGGCTATATATATGCCATATGTATAGATATATATCAAATCAATCATAACAGAATATCTATATATATATATCTATACGGTCGAGATCTTCAGAGGGGCGATGACTCACGTACACAATATCCCAAAACATTTGTACTCATTTCAACACCAAAACCTTTTGAAAAGTCAAACCCCTTTCGGGTTCTATTTATTTTTCTATTCGAACTTTATTGCAGATTACTAGTGCCATTGTTGTCAACCTTGGACCTGATACCAACTTTGTAACACCCCAAATCCATAGGACTCGAGTCTACTGGGTTAGGATCTCACTGAATCTTACAACAACGCACCAATAGATTAAAACAAAACATAAAACTAATATATATATACATATCAAAAGGATGATACAGAGTACTGTTGAGTACAAAGTCAAACAAAAATCCGTACAATATAACAATCCAAAATCCCACGATAACGCCCAGTGTACGAAACCCTCAGCAGATCACCCCTCTGGATCACTCTGCAGCTCTCCTAATTACCTGCAAAGGATCTACAGCATGGTATAAAACCGTTAGCTAACCATACACATATATAAGAAGATGCTAGAGCACAAACACATATCAAGAATATTAGCACCTCATCATGATATCACACATTTACCCGGTTTATTATCTTTATAACGTTAAGCACTAAAGAGTATATAAATCGGTATATATAAATATACGTGACACGAGGAATATATATAACCCTCGCCTCTGCGTGCAATAGCTAGCTGGAGTAGTATTGTAACACCCCAAATCCGCGGGACTTGGGGTGCTACGGGCGAGACCTCACAATGTGTCCCGACCCTTAGCCTCACAACAATTTCACCGGACCTTTCCAACAAGGAACAAATAAAGGCAAAACGAAAAGCGTTTATAATGTATGCGGAAACCGAAAAGTAAAGAATACAAAGTGGAAACTCAGCCGAGTCCTCAAAACAACAAACTCCGAAACGAAATTCTAAAACGTACAACAACATAAACCCAAAAACGCCCCCGTCCTATAATGTACGGAGACCCCGACTGTCCACTCCCCCACCTCACTCGGCGGCATCCCTAACCTGCAAGTCATCTACACAAACGGTTTAAAATTGTTAGCTCATATTCGAAGCATTAGAAAAGAGGTGAAGGCACAAACAAACGAATATCACAAACAACATAAAACACGCAAGTCCGGTTTATTATCTTTATATTATTAAGTCGTATCCCGTTTTATTCAACTTAGGTTTGTGACACGAGAACCACCGTGGTCTCACCTCGGTACAATCATCTCACCGGAAAGGAATGGTACGGATGCACCCGACCATCTGACCCGCCGGATTAGTAGCCGAAAATCCCCTAGACCTCCCCGCGGGCTAGACAGTATTGTCACCACCCGTTATCATACACTTGGGCCAAAATATATATAAGATCGGTGGTCCTATTTACTGGTTTAATTGTTTATAACATAAACAATAACATAACACGCACCACCAACACACATCAATGCTAATACATAGAATACGAGCTAAGTAAGTCCGAAGACTTACCTCGTCACCAAACCCAAGTCTCCACACTCTTGCTTCCCTTAAGGAGGAAGCCCACAACCTGCTCACAAGAGATATGCATATCAATACATACTCACTCTCAAGAAGTCTTAGACTTCACTCTTAGTGATCTATTCAAGATAACCTACCCCTCAAGCTAGGAATGCATCCTAGGTCCCAAGTACTCATCACACACTCTCCACACTTGAAACAACCCACAACAATTCGTAATTCCACAACATATTAATCCTCAACCAAGGAGGCACAAGCTAGCCTAGAAGATCCATCATGCTCATATGCCCATATCCAACAATTCCATCGAGCCTTAAGGGCTCCCAGGTTCACAACCACTAAGTGGCATTCTCAAACTACCCTAGGCCATCCTAAGCATGCTATTACATGATTCAACACAAATCTAAGGAAGGAACGGGGAGTGAAGGAGAGGAGGGACCTACTGTTGCCGAAACCGCAGCCGCGGAGTCAAGTTGGCACCCCCTGCGGACACAAGAGCCGCCCCTGCGGAACTAGGAGCCGCACCCGCGGAGGACTGCGTCGCCTGCCAGGAGCCGCCCCCGCGGTTTTGCCGAGCCGCGCCCGCACCGGAGCCTAGCCGCACCCGCGGCCGTCTGCCGCCGCACCCGCGACCTTGTGCTGCCGCACCCGCGGCCGTCCGCCGCCGCACCCGCGGCTTGTCACGCCGCACCCACGGCCGTCCGTTGCCGCTCCCGCGCCCATCCGCTCCCGCGGCTGTGCTGAGCCACCCCCGCGGGTTCTGCGCAGAACGTCGTCTTCTTAGTCTTCGACTTTGGATCCTTTACTCCAAAGTCCTTCTTCTCTTGCTGGATCTTCTCCAAACACCCACCACAGGTCTTAGGCACCTCTCCTTGACCTAAACGAGCTAAGAACCTAGACATGCACAAGGGTTGAGCAAAAACCTCTCCAAGCTTCATCCATGGCCATAGATGAAGGAGGAAGGAAGAAGAAGGGAAAAAGCAGCAAGGAAGAGAGGGAAGGAAGAGGGAGAGCTTACCAATAGCTTGAGATCACCTTCTACAATCCACAACAGATCCTCAGCACCAAGGGAGAAGAGAAGAGAGCAAAGAGAGGAAGAGAGTTGAGTGAGGAAGAGTGAAAGAGAAAAGTGACGTGAGAAAGGAGCCAAAGAGGGGAGAGAGAGGGACAAGGCTGCAAAGTAGGTGTGGGGATCAAGGGGTCAGCTGACCTCTTGTCCCTCACACGGACCGAGGGGTCAGAAATGACCCCTTGGCAATTTTAACCTGGAACGAAGGGTCGGAACGCGGAAAAAGAGGAAAAACGACGAGTCGGCTCGGGATTTTTCTTAGGAATAATTCCCGGCTCTCGGCATCTCGGGATTACGGAAAACTACAAAGTGCTCTAAGTCCGGAATAAAAATAATAAAATTCCGGGCGTTACAACTAACCCCCCTAAAAACAAGTTTCGGGAAACCAACACTCTCCAACCAACCCGTCTCGTAACCCCGTGAGACTCATAAAAACGCACACTATCGGCTCTAATCCAAGTCTACAGATCGCATCGCATCAAGACCTTGCAAGGTACTCATAAATCATACAAAAATCACATAACAAATAAAGAAAAAAAGGAAGGTCTCGGAGCTAACCCGACGACCCCATCGATGTCACTGTGTCTGCATAACACTCGGGATAGTTCCTCCGGATACTATCCTCCGTCTCCCATTTAGCCTCATCAGCTCCTCGGCTCGACCACTGAATCCTCAGCATCGGTATCTCCTTCGATCGAAGGCGTCTCGTACTCCGCTTTAAGACCGCTATCCGGTGCTCTACAAAAGTGTGGTCCGGCTCGACCACTTGGTCCTCGTGACTGATGATGTGCCTCGTGCCAATCCGTTCTCTCAACTCCTGATTCGACTATGCTCAAATACGACGTCCTTGGTGTCTCAGTAGCCCATCTGCTCCGGTGATAAGCTGCGGTGTCTCTCCTCGGGACACCCTGTCCCGGATCCTCCTCAAAATGGGAGATCCCACCTACCTCTGCAAGGTCTCACCGGACAGGTCAGGTAATACCTTTAACTCGGACATCCGACAGTCCGTATCCGGTAACCGGATATCCAACTTATCTCCATCAGATCCTTATGTAACTGTTACTGAACCGTGAGCCGAGCTATCGCCTCCTCTCGAGGTGTCCTCCTGCTCAAAGCATCGGCAACCACGTTCGCCTTCCCGGGATGGCATAAAATCCCCAAGTCAAAGTCCTTAATCACCTCCAACCATCTCCTCTGGCGGTTATTCAACTCCCGCTGAGTGAATATATACTTCAGACTCTTATGGTCTGTGAAGATCTGGCATGTAGCCCCGTACAAGTCATGTCGCTAGATCTCCCGGGCATGAAACACTGCCTCTAGCTCAAGATCGTGGGTAGGGTAATTCTCCTCGTACGGCTTCAGATGCCGAAAAGCGTACGCAATAACCCTACTCCTCTACATCAAACGCACTCCAATTCTAGCTTTGAGGCGTCGCTATACACTACAAAAACCTCCACGCCCTCAGGCTGGCTAAAACAGGAACGGAGGTTAACCTCCTCTTCAGCTCCTCGAAGCTGTGCTGACAAGGCTTAGACCAAACGAACCTGGTAGACTTCCTTCTCGGAGACTCAACTTCCTTCTCGGGTCTTTCTGACTACAACACTTCCATTATGTTTCCTCTTTGCTTGTCTCTAACAAAGAAGATCGAACTCCCAGTTTACACCGTCGGCTTGGTTCTTGTCCAACCAACCTTTGATGTTACGTTTCCTTTGTAAAGTCCGGAAATTTTCAAAATAAAAATATATCAAGGATCGGAAATTTTAGAAAATAAACTAGCGTTTAAATCTTTTCCGTAAAATTATTCCAAGAAAATGTTCGGAATTTATTTCCGACCCGCAACGGAACGAGTTTAACGAGTTCAACTCCTTACCTTGGATCCTATTATTTTTCACTTTCTTTTCCACTCAGCTGTGGGGCCCACCTGCCACATGGGCAGCTCTTTCTTCTCTTCCTTTTGTTTTCACGTGAGCATTCTCACGCTGCCTTCACGCCTCCTCTGCAGCGGTGCAGTCTGCCGCCCAGCTACGAGGAGCTAGCCGCCCAGGCCTGCAGCGTCTGCAGTGCATCCGACCCTTCGGTCCCGTCCCCCTACAACGGCCTTGTCTCCCTCCATCTCTCACTCAACCGTTCACTCCCTCGCCCTCAGACCTCACCTCCCTCCCTCGTCTTCTCACGCAGCCTCAACCTCGAGCCCTCCTCGTCGGGACAAGCGAAGCCAAGGACCTGCAGCCACCAAGGGAGCTTCGCCGCGCCACCACCGGCCTGGCTGCCCTCGCCACGCTGCTAGATCCAGACCCGAGCCGCTGCAGATCCGTGGCTCTCCTCCCTCTGCGCTAGCCTTGTGTGGCCCTCAGTCTGCAGCCGCCAGCGGAGCCCCTGCCGTCGCCTGGCCACGCCCGAGCCACCCTGGAGCCGCCCACGCCGTGTCCTCTTCTTCCCCACGAGCTGCTGCACTTGCCCGAGATGAGCAGCTCGGCCGAGACCTTGCTGTCCCTGCCATCCCGCGCCTGCCGGAGCTGAGGCCGCCGCCGCCTGACTGGAGCCGCCCGGGGAAGCCCACGGAGCCACCTCCCTCTCCGGCCGAAGCCTTCCCACGCCTGCGCCTCCCTCCCCGCCGCCGCGGTGAGTTGTACAGGCCTTTGGCTTATTACAGTCGGCCCCCCTCCTTTTTGGGTAAATTACACTTTGGCACCCAACTTTCTAAATTACAGTTTTGGCCCATAGTATTACCTTTTAGCATTAATGCCCTCAGTTTGGTATTAATTGCGGAATATACCCACGTGTTGGGAAATGTAGAATTTGCCGGGAAATACGTTAGCGGGTTTTAACCGTAGAGTTTAATTAAGGAATTTATAACGTGGGCTTTCGAGAAACGAGTTTTACCTTAGGATTTGATATATGTTGTTGAATGACCAAATTTAGCGTATGGGCTAAATAGGGTAATTTCATGCTAGGTTCCGAATTCCGATAAAAGTCACGAATTCATATCGATCTAGTTAGGTTCAGAAGTACCATGATAGGTTGGAAATTGCATAACTTAGTGGAAATGTCAAGTAGCGGCTTTTGAGACCTTAGGAGAATGTGAAGAGCGTTTTTAGACCTCGTTAGCTTTTACGCCGTTTTGACGGTAATTATGGTAGCCTCTAGGATGCAGTCCTAGAATGTTAGTCAAATGATCTCGCATAGATCATTTGTGTAGAAGTCTTAGACTTCTCGAGTTGAGTGGGTTTTGATGGATACCTTGTTGTGAACAGGTTGAGTACTTCTTCCCAAGAGAAGCGTGAGCGTTTGTGAGTAGCGTTTGGACGAGGTAAGTCTCCGGACTTACTTAGCGCGTATTCTATGTATTAGCGTGATGCGTGTTTGGTGGTGTGTGTTTACGTATTTGTCATAATCATTAAACCGGTAAAGTAAGACCACCGACTTTTATAAGTGTTGTTGGCCAAGTGTATGATAACGGGCGATGACATCATCTGCCCAACTCTTGCGAGAGTGGGAGGTTCCCGGAGACTAGCCGTGCGGGTGAGACGGAAGGATACATCCTTACCGTGCCTTGCCGGAAATAGAGACTGGGGCGAGACCATTGGGGTCTCGTGTCACAACCGAAGTTGAAGTAGATCGGAATATGACTTAATAATAAAAAGATAATAAACCGGACTTGCGTGATTTATGTTTTGTGATTCTTATGTGTGTTTGTGCCTTTCCCATTATTTTAATGCTTGGAATGCTAGCTAACGGTTTTAAACCGGTTATGTAGTTGACTTGCAGGATAGGGACGCCGCCGAGTAAGGCGGAGGAGTGGATAGCCGGGGTCTCCGTACATCTTAGGACGGGGATGGGTTTTAGTCATGGTTTTATGTTATCTTTATGGTTTGTGTCATATGTTAGATTTTTGTACCGTATTATGTTGTTTTGAGGACTCGGCTGAGTTTCCAAATTGTACTTTACTTTTCGTCCCGCATACATTAAAACGTATTTCAGTTTTCCGCCTTTATTCTGTGCTATTGTTGAAAGGTCCAGTGAAATTGTTGTCAGGATAAGGGTCGGGACCCATTGTGCGGTCTCACCCGTAGCGCCCCGAGTCCCGCGGATTTGGGGTGTTAAAAAAGTGGTATCAGAGGCCTAGGTTGACAACAATGGCACTCGCAATCTTTTAAAGGCCGAATGAGGTATAAAACAGAACCCACACGGGTTCTGACTTTTCGTTTTCAAAATCATATGCATGAGTCGGGTTTGGGTTAGAATGTACGGGACCACCGCTCCTTCCGCAAACCTCGGCGACATAGATCTCTGGATTAGAATTAGGTATTTATATTATTTTAGTACATAGTTATATATATATATGTATGACCTAAGGATGTTGGCGGATATTGTACGTACCTAGCTATGTATGTGACCTTAGGATATTTGGGCTTGCATGCCTTGGATATGTATTATGATCATGTTACCTTTATGCTTTTAGAAGTTTATTATACCGGATTATAAGTAGTACCACGTTTTTATAATTAAATAAGACGTCTTCCAAAACCAGATGGCACGCACGAGAGCCACCGCGTATGTAGGACCCGCTAAGGGTTTACCGCCACTTCCCCCTGCCGCCCCGAGAGGATGGGGACGAGTAGGAAGACCCCCCGGTACGAGAGGTAGAGGTCGGGGACGCATCCCCGTTGCGGACCCACCAGTTGTGGGTGCACCAGCAGCAGAGGCCCTAGTAGAGGAGGTCGCAGAGAGCGTCATTCCCGAGGCTAGGGATAGGACCGTGGTTAGGTCAGGAGTTCAGGGTTCTTCATCTATCAGGACCGGGGGAGCGTCCGTGGCAGCTACTGTTTTTGGAGATTACGTATGTCGTGTAGATGAGGCATTTAGGACTGGAGCACCACCTCCCGCACCACCAGTGCCTGCACCTGCACCAGCGAGATCAGCTGAGGTCACACAAAGGGTGACCCAGGTTCGGGCTGCACCGGAGATAGTTGCACCAGCAGTTGTTGCACCCGAGCCAGTTGTGGAGATTGTCAGGCCGAGAGACGAGCTGAGGTCTCCGAGACCTGATTCATGGTTGAAGGCTTTCAACCAGCAACATGTACCCTACTTCGACGGGAAGGTAGGGTTAGAGGTGGAGCATTGGATTGGGCACGTAGAGTCAGCACTAGAGGCGATCCGTTGCCCAGAGGATAGACAAGTCGAGATAGTCCATACCTTGTTCTGTGAGTAGGCCCATTTCTGGTGGAGGACAGTTAGAGGCGGTGTGACCCGGATGGAGCAGCTACTGAGCCTTGTTAGGGAGACAATAAGACGATTCCGGGCGGAGTTGGCCTTGTTGGGACCTTCCGCACCTCCAGTGGACCAGCATGTCTACCTCTTTTCCCGAAGATTGAGGGAGTCCACCCGCGCTTATCTTGCGGGATTCCGTTGTACATCCCTGGCGGAGTACCAGGACAGAGCTTCGGCTTATGAGAGAGACCGCCTTGGACATAGAAGGGCGACACAGTCCGAAGGGCCGGACAAGAGACAGAGGACAACCCCATATGGTTCAGGGACAGGAGTAGCAGGTCAGGGGCATAGCCAGACCCAGGGACGTTCAGGTCCACAGACTCATATGCAGGCATCAGACAGGGCACGACAGTGCTATGGTTATGGAGAGTATGAACACATAAAGAATGAGTGCAGGAGACCGCCAGTGGCTTGCTTCACTTGTGGCCAGATGGGCCACCGAGCAGTTTTTTGCCGTCAGGGCAAGTCCCAGTCTCAACAGGGTTCTTCGCCTGCTGGCAGAGTAGGAGGCAGTCAGAGGTCGCCTCAGTAACAGTCTCAGGGCTCTCAGCAGAGGAGCCAGGGTCAGACTCGCACACAGGGATCAACTCAGGGACAGGGCCGAGGTAGAGGCCGAGTTGGAGGTACTCAGGAGACTCGAGGCACACAGGCCAGAGTATTTGAGCTGATGAGCGCTGTTGATCCCCCAGCACCAGCAGCCCCAAGTACTATTTAAATTCACGGTTTTTCGGTCCGAGTTTTATTTGATACGGGTGCCACACACTCATTTATATCCGATGATTGTGTAGCTAGATTATCCTTAGCTACGATAGAGGGGAGACCCTTTTCTATAGGGTTACCCGATGGAGGTAGGGTTAGGGGTACCCGAGAGGTACACGGTTGCCTCATTCGTCTGGGGAACCGAGACTGGTTAGCCGACTTCTTAGTCATGCACTTAGTGCATGAAGAAGTCATCTTGGGTATGGATTGGATGGACCGCCATCATGCCGTTTTGGACATCAACCGGAGGACCGTGACGATTTCCACAGAGACGGGGCAGGAGGTGATTTTCCGAGGTTGGGACCTCGGGAAGGCCGGTACAGTCATTAGCGCCGTTCGAGCCGCTAGACTTAACGGGCAGGGATGTGAGGCCTTCTGGTGTTATGCCATGAAGGAGAAGGAGACGAGACCATCACTGGAGGAGATCCCTATGGCATGCGAGTTCGAGGACGTATTCGGGGAGCCACCTGGCTACCACTGCAGAGGAGCGTTGACTTCACTATTGAGTTGGAGCCCGGCACCCGGCCGATCTCCAAGGCTCCATACCGCATGGCGCCGATTGAGTTGTTGGAGCTGAAGAAGCAGCTCGAGGAGTTAGCTGATAGGGGTTTCATACGCCCGAGCGTTTCCCTTGGGGTGCACCGGTCCTCTTCGTGAAGAAGAAGGACGGATCTTTGAGGCTTTGTATCGACTACCGGGAGTTGAACAAAGTCACCATCAAGAACAAGTACCCGTTACCACGCATTGATGATTTGTTGGACCAGTTGCAGGGAGCTTTCGTATTTTCTCGTATCGACTTGAGGTCGGGATACCATCAACTTAGGGTGAGATATGAGGACATACCGAAGACGGCATTCAGGACGAGATACGGCCACTATGAGTTTGTCGTGATGCCATTCGGGCTCACGAATGCACCTTCCGTCTTCATGGAGTTGATGAACGGAGTCTTCATCGACTTCTTGGACCAGTTCGTGGTGGTATTCATTGACAATATCTTAGTCTACTCCCGGAGTAGAGAGGAGCATGAGGGACACCTGAGGATGGTACTTCGAGTCCTCCAGGATAGAGAACTTTACGCTAAGCTCTCTAAGTGTGAGTTTTGGATGGCCGAGGTGGCATTTTTGGGACATATAGTTTCCGCTGAGGGTGTCATGGTCGACCCGGCGAAGATTGAGTCTGTTTCCTCATGGCCGCCTCCTAGGACGGTCAAGGAGGTGCGCAGTTTCTTGGGCTTAGCGGGATACTACCGCCGTTTTGTTGAGGGTTTCTCCGTGATTGCGCGACCACTCACTTCCTTGCTGAGGAAGTCTACCAGGTTCGTCTGGTCCGAGCCTTGCCAGCGCAGCTTTGAGGAGCTGAAGAGGAGGTTGACCTCCGCTCCTGTGTTAGCCCAGCCTGAGGGCATAAATGACTTTGTAGTATATAGCGACGCCTCCAAGCTAGGCTTGGGGTGCGTCTTGATGCAAAGGGGTAGGGTTAGTGCGTACGCTTCTCGGCAGCTGAAACCGTACGAGGAGAACTACCCTACCCATGATCTCGAATTAGCGGCAGTGATTCACGCCCTGAAGATCTGGCGACACTACTTGCACGGGACTACCTGCCAGATCTTCACCGACCATAAGAGTCTGAAGTATATATTCACTCAGCGGGAGTTGAATAACCGCCAGAGGAGATGGTTGGAGCTGATTAAGGACTTTGATTTACAGATTTTATATCATCCCGGGAAGGCGAACGTAGTCGCCGATGCTTTGAGTAGGAGGACACCTCGAGAGGAGGCGATAGCTCGGCTTACGATTCAGCCCCAGCTGCAAAGGGATTTGATGGGCTTGGAATTGGATATCCGGTTCCCGGGTACGGACTGCCGACTGACCGAGTTAGAGGTATTGCCGGACCTGTCCGGTGAGATCCTGCAGAAGCAGGAGAGCTGCCCCATTTTGATGAGGATCCGGGACATGATGTCCCGAGGAGAGGCACCGCAGTTTGTCATAGGAGCAGATGGACTCTTGAGACGTCAGGGACATATTTGTGTACCGTCGGATCCGGAGCTGAGAGAGCGGATTTTGCATGAGGCCCATTCCACACCTTACTCCGTGCACCCAGGCGCGAGTAAGATGTACCAGGACCTTAGGAGATCTTATTGGTGGGGCGGGCTCAAGCCCGATGTAACTAGATATGTGGCCCGATGCCCGACCTGCCAACAGGTCAAGATTGACCACCATAGACCCGGAGGAGAGCTACACCCACTGCCCGTGCCGCATGGGAAGTGGGAGGACATATCTATGGACTTCGTGACCGGCCTGAAACCTAGTAGGAGCTTTGACGCGATATGGGTGGTAGTAGACCGGCTAACGAAGACCGCACGTTTTATTCCTATACGGGAAACATGGCCGGTGAGTCGTTTAACCGAGGAGTTTACCCGTAAGGTTGTGAGACTACATGGAGTCCCGAGGACCATCATCTCGGACAGGGACGGGCGTTTTACCTCGAGGTTCTGGCAGCAGGTACACGCCGCCCTAGGCTTGAGTCTCCATTTCACCACCGCATACCATCCCCAGACCGACGGCCAGTCTGAGCGGACTATTCAGACTTTAGAGGATATGCTTCGAGCGTGTGTACTAGACTGGGGTCAAGTATGGCCAGATCATCTTCCGTTGGTCGAGTTTTCGTATAATAACAGCTGGCACGCTTCGATTGGGATGGCACCGTATGAGGCATTGTACGGACGGAGATGCCGTACTCCCTTGCGTTGGGACGAGCCCGGGAGCTCTAGCATTGTAGCACCGGATCAGGTACAGGACAACATGGCGATAGTCACTCTGATTCGGGAGAGGATGTTGACTGCGCAGAGCCGTCAGAGGTCGTATGCGGATAGGAGGCGTAGACCTCTCGAGTTCAGGGTAGGAGCTCTTGTCTGGTTGAGAGTATCACTGACACGGGGCGTTAGACGATTCGGCATTAAGGGGAAGTTAAGCCCCCGATATGTCGGACCATTTGAGATCTTAGAGAGAGTCGGTGAGGTGGCATACCGGTTAGCGTTGCCACCGCGTTTGGAAGGTATACACCTGGTCTTTCATGTTTCTCAGCTGAGAGAGTACATCCCTGACCCGACACACATCGTTAGTCATGAGGACCTAGTGGTCGAGCCGGACCACACCTTCGTAGAGCACCCGATAGCGGTCTTAGAGCGGAGTACGAGACGCCTTCGATCGAAGGAGATACCGATGCTTAGGATTCAGTGGTCGAGGCGAGGAGCCGACGAGGCTACATGGGAGACGGAGGATAGTATCCGGAGGAACTATCCCGAGTTTTATGCAGACCTAGCGACATCGATAGGACCGTCGGGTTAGTCCCGAGATTTTACTTGTTTGCATTACATGTTATGTGTTTTTGCTTAATTTATTAGTACCTTGCGAGGTCGTGATATGATTCTATGCGTAGACTTGGTTTAGAACCAATAGAGTACTTTTTCGAGTTTCGCGTGGTTACGAGACGGGTATATGGAGAGTGATGGGGTCTAGCAAGTTTCGGGACGAACCTTTGTTTTCGGAGTGTTAGTTGTAAAGTCCGGAAATTTTCAAAATAAAAATATATCAAGGATCGGAAATTTTAGAAAATAAACTAGCGTTTAAATCTTTTCCGTAAAATTATTCCAAGAAAATGTTCGGAATTTATTTCCGACCCGCAACGGAACGAGTTTAACGAGTTCAACTCCTTACCTTGGATCCTATTATTTTTCACTTTCTTTTCCACTCAGCTGTGGGGCCCACCTGCCACATGGGCAGCTCTTTCTTCTCTTCCTTTTGTTTTCACGTGAGCTTTCTCACGCTGCCTTCACGCCTCCTCTGCAGCGGTGCAGTCTGCCGCCCAGCTACAAGGAGCTAGCCGCCCAGGCCTGCAGCGCCTGCGGTGCATCCGACCCTTCGGTCCCGTCCCCCTACAACGGCCTTGTCTCCCTCCATCTCTCACTCAACCGTTCACTCCCTCGCTCTCAGACCTCACCTCCCTCCCTCGTCTTCTCACGCAGCCTCAACCTCGAGCCCTCCTCGTCGGGACAAGCGAAGCCAAGGACCTGCAGCCACCAAGGGAGCTTCGCCGCGCCACCACCTGCCTAGCTGTCCTCGCCACGCTGCTAGATCTAGACCCGAGTCGCTGCAGATCCGTGGCTCTCCTCCCTCTGCGCGAGCCTTGTGTGGCCCTCGGTCTGCAGCCGCCAGCGGAGCCCCTGCCGTCGCCTGGCCACGCCCGAGCCACCCTGGAGCCGCCCACACCGTGTCCTCTTCTTCCCCGCGAGCTACTGCACTTGCCCGAGATGAGCAGCTCGGCCGAGACCTTGCTGTCCCTGCCGTCCCGCGCCTGCCGGAGCTGAGGCCGCCGCCGCCTAACTGGAGCCGCCCGGGGAAGCCCACGGAGCCACCTCCCTCTCCGGCCGAACCCTTCCCACGCCTGCGCCTCCCTCCCCGCCGCCGCGGTGAGCTGTACAGGCCTTTGGCTTATTACAGTCGGCCCCCCTCCTTTTTGGGTAAATTACACTTTGGCACCCAACTTTCTAAATTACAGTTTTGGCCCATAGTATTATCTTTTAGCATTAATGCCCTCAGTTTGGTATTAATTGCGGAATATACCCACGTGTTGGGAAATGTGGAATTTGCCGGGAAATACGTTAGCGGGTTTTAACCGTAGAGTTTAATTAAGGAATTTATAACGTGGGCTTTCGAGAAACGAGTTTTACCTTAGGATTTGATATATGTTGTTGAATGACCAAAATTAGCGTATGGGCTAAATAGGGTAATTTCATGCTAGGTTCCGAATTCCGATAAAAGTCACGAATTCATATCGATCTAGTTAGGTTCAGAAGTACCATGATAGGTTGGAAATTGCATAACTTAGTGGAAATGTCAAGTAGCGGCTTTTGAGACCTTAGGAGAATGTGAAGAGCGTTTTTAGACCTCGTTAGCTTTTACGCCGTTTTGACGGTAATTATGGTAGCCTCTAGGATGCAGTCCTAGAATGTTAGTCAAATGATCTCGCATAGATCATTTGTGTAGAAGTCTTAGACTTCTCGAGTTGAGCGGGTTTTGATGGATACCTTGTTGTGAACAGGTTGAGTACTTCTTCCCAAGAGAAGCGTGAGCGTTTGTGAGTAGCGTTTGGACGAGGTAAGTCTCCGGACTTACTTAGCGCGTATTCTATGTATTAGCGTGATGCGTGTTTGGTGGTGTGTGTTTACGTATTTGTCATAATCATTAAACCGGTAAAGTAAGACCACCGACTTTTATAAGTGTTGTTGGCCCAAGTGTATGATAACGGGCGGTGACATCATCTGCCCCTTTCTTGCGAGAGTGGGAGGTTCCCGGCGACTAGCCGTGCGGGTGAGACGGAAGGATACATCCTTACCGTGCCTTGCCGGAAATAGAGACCGGGGCGAGACCATTGGGGTCTCGTGTCATAACCGAAGTTGAAGTAGATCGGGTTATGACTTAATAATAAAAAGATAATAAACCGGACTTGCGTGATTTATGTTTTGTGATTCTTATGTGTGTTTGTGCCTTTCCCATTATTTTAATGCTTGGAATGCTAGCTAACGGTTTTAAACCGGTTATGTAGTTGACTTGCAGGATAGGGACGCTGCCGAGTAAGGCGGAGGAGTGGACAGCCGGGGTCTCCGTACATCTTAGGACGGGGATGGGTTTTAGTCATGGTTTTATGTTATCTTTATGGTTTTATGTTGTCCATTTTCTTCCCACTCGATACTTCATCGTCATCCGGAGTAGGTTAGCCATCGGTGGTGTTACTTGGGGAATCTCTCCACAAAACCGGTAATGATCGACACATCCAAGAAACTTGTAACTTCTTTCATGTCCTTCGGGGGTTGTCATCCCGAGACAACTGGTCATACAACTCCTTTCTTCTTCGAGAGTAGACCAAAATGTCTTAATCGGGGCAGTAGTAAGCCCATACGGAACCATTACGACTCGTAGTGACCATGGTTTTTCTAGGTTGCCATGTAGGCACTATCCCAGTCCCAACTTCTCAATTGGCGACAATCAAGCCTTAACTCGCTTTTGGAAGAGATCACCGACCCTTGCCATCGGTCGAGTAGGTCATCTATTCGTGGTAGGGGGGGGGGGTACATGTTTTGGATAGTGACTCGTTCAACTTCCGGTAGTCCAAGCATAGCTTCCAAGATCCATCCTTCTTCCTGACGAAGAGGACTGGTGCACCTCAAGGGGAAACACTCGGACGTTTGAAACCCCTTTAGGCTAACTCCTCGAGCTGCTTCTTCAGCTCCAACATCTCGATCGGTGCCATGCGGTATGGAGCCTTGGAGTTGAGCCTCGTGCCGAGCTCCAACTCAAAAGCAAAACAACGCTCCTCTGCGGCGGTAGCCCGGGTGGCTCCCCGAAACGTCCTCGAACTTGCCTGCCGCATGAATCTCCCCCAACGACGGTCTCGTCTTCTCCTTCATGGTATAACACCAGAAGGTCTCGCGTCCTTGTTCGATAAGTCTAGCGATTCGGACTGCACTAATGACTATACCGGCCTTCCCGAGGTCCCAACCTCGGAAAATCCCTTCGTGCTCGCCTCCGTGGTAATCATCACGGTCCTCCGGCTTATGTCTAACACGGCTCAATGGCGGTCCATCCAATCTATCCCAAGGATGACTTCTTCATGCACTAAGTGCATGACAAAGAAGTCGGCCAACCACTCTTGGTTTCCCCAACGAATGGGACAACCGCGTATCTCTCGGGTACCCCTAACCCTACCTCCACTACGGCCTCCACCTCGGCCCTGCCCCTGAGCTGATCCATGAGTACGGGCCTGACCCTGCCTTGGCCTCTCTGCTGAGTGCCCTGTGACTGATGTTGTGGCGGCCTTTGACTGCCCCCTGCTGCCCCAACAAGCAAAGAACCCTGATGTGACTGGGACTTGCCCTGACGGAAAAAAGTGACTCGGTGGACCATCTGGCCACAAGTGAAACAAGCCACGGCGGGTGGCTTCCTACAAGCCGGTCTCAAGTATCCAAACTCTCCACAACTGTAGCACTGACGTCCCCGTCTGGTGCCTGTCTCGACGTCTGAGGACCGGAACGTCCCGGAGTCTGGCTACGTCCCTGACTCGCTACTTCGGCCCCTGAACTAGCCGGTATTGTCCTCTCTCTCTTGTCCGGCCCTCCGGACTGTGCTGCCCTCCTATACCCAGGGTTGTGTCTCTCATAGGCCGAAGCCCGGTCCTAGTACTCTGCCAGTGAGTCACAACGAAATCCCGCAAGGTAAGCACAGCTGGACTCCCTCAGTCTCCTGGAAAAGAGATAGACATGCTGGTCCACTGGAGGTGAGGCGGGTCCCAACAAGGCTAACTCCGTCTGAAATCGCCTAATCGTCTCAATGACTGGGACGTCCTCGAATCCTGCCTCCACGAATTCCTGGAATCTGTCTCTCCTCCGTGAATCTTGGCAAAAGGTCTCCCTAACAAGTCTTAGTAGCTGATCCATCCTGGTCACACCTCCTCTAACTGTCCTCCACCAATACTGGGCCTGCTCTCGGAATAGGGTCTGGACTATCTCAACCTGCCTCTCCTCTGGGCAACGGATCGCCTCTAAAGCTGACTCCACATGCCTAATCCAGTGCTCGAGTTCTAACCCTACTGATGCGCCCTTGGATCCTCCTCTTACGTTGACCATAGACGATGAGGACGAGGCTTTGAGGGTTCGCTCAGATGGACCGCTCACCGGATCCCGAGCCAAGGCCATTGTCCGAGCCACCGGATCCATCATCGCCCACGCCACTTCGTCACTTAGACCAGTCTCCGGTACGCCGTGTCTCTACACCACCATGACATAGGCTACTGGTCCCGCCCACGCTTTTACTTTCGGACTATATTTTTGCATGTTTTCCTTTTATGTAATAAAAGGGATATTCCTTATAGAATATTCCCTTTGATCTTATCTTTTAGGGTTTTTTCCCTTGTTGGACTTTTCGTATGTATGTTTGTTTGACCCTATGGCCCATAGGGGGGCAAGACTCTCTATATAAGGGACCTCTTGCCTCACTTATTTTTGGATGTTCAATTTTACTAGGTTTTTGAGAAGATTTTCCTCTGACTTAGCTTGGGCATCAAACCTTCCCGTCTATTTCTCAAATTTCTTCCTTGGATCTTGTCTTTGATCCAAGAACACCATATTCGAGGATTCTTCTCTAGAATCAACTTTCGATCTCCATCAAACGGTTTATTCGATCTCTCTAGATCGAATCAACCCTTGTTTCTTCATCGCTTCCGCCCCTTTGGATCTGAATCGAAACAACGCCGCACAAAGAGTCAAGGAGTAGTTGGAGCTTGGCTTGATCTAGATCCGAAAGTTATCCTTGGTTACCTTCATGGACGCATCAAATTGGCATCAGAGCAAAGGGATCAAAGCTAAGTTCTCTTTACTCTTGTTTTTGTGCGTTATTATCTTCAACCTATTTAGCCTTTTGTTCATGATGTTCTTCGTTTGTTCATGATGTTCTTCATGTTGTTCATCATGTTCTTCGTCATGTTCATCCATTTCTCCTGCAATTTTTTTCTTTTGATCAATTTGAAAAAAAAAGGAGATATATGGTTTGCCATCAAACCAATTATCAAAACCGTCTTTTTCTTCAACCGACCCAATCCGAAAATTTTGTTACTTAATTTCACCAAATTTCTTGGGGTATTTTTGTTAACGAAAATTCGGATATTTTGCATTTGATATTCCAAGCAAAGCAAAAAAACTCTTCATCAATACGGATTTGTGTTCAAAAAAAAATAAAAAAATAAAAAAGTGTTGCTCAAAATGTTTCAAAGAAACGAAACACAAAAGTGAAAAGACGTCCGGCAAACCGGTCCATCCGAAAAATCGGATTTTACAAAACGGTCAAAGACCGAAAGCAAGCAAAGCTTGCTGACTGCACAATCCGTCCATCTTCCGCCACTCCATTTTCTTACATACGTTTGCAAAATATCACTTGTTTATTTGTGTGTAATTGGTTCAATTTTGTTGGATGCGTTACTTGCCTAACCGCCAAACGGCCTTCCCAAAAGTAGAACCCGATAACGCACTTGAACTTGGGTAAAGTTGACTTAACTTGTCACCTTGCTCAATTGATTGCTTGCAATTGTGTGCTGATTTGGAGCAATGACTAACGTTGAATTGGAAACTTCTCGGGATTCTGGTCCGCAAGAGTCCAATGAACCTTTGCCTCAAGAAAATGCTTCGTTGTTCCTCGAAAATGACTCCATAAGGCAGTAATTGGAAGCTTTGAAGGCACAACAAAAGTTTGATGCCTTGACCCGAGAAAATATTGCCTTGAAGCAAGAGTTGGAAGCTCTTAAGGCTCTACGGCTTGTCCAACGTCCCACCCCAACAATTCCGATTGAAACCTTGGTCAATGCTTCCACATCCGATGCACAACGGAAAGGCAAGGGAATTTTAGGAGCCGAACCATCAAACGGTCCCCGGCTTGCGTCCGTCATTGAATGCCAACGTCCCTTACCTCTTGACGGAAATGAGTCCCATGAAGAGGACGAAGAATTCCCCGACCCGACTCAAGATGACCTTCCCATAGTCGATACGGAAAATCGGCACAAGCATTATGAGCCTCAACACCAACGGTATGTCCCTTCTCCACCTCCACCTAGTGCGCCCCGCACCAACCGTCGAGCCTGGGAAGACCCCCGGTACCGTCCTGACTCGACCAACAATCATGGTCGTGAGAATGATCGTTCCGGACGCCGTCGCCAACGGTCAACCCGGCAACCGACAACCCTTGACTTTGATGAGTATGATGAGCAAAACGATTTCAACGAGTTCTCCGGTGATGAGTCTGACTTGGAACGGGTGGCACATGACTGTCCATGGCACCCACCCATCATGGACCCTTATGAGAACCAAGACCGAGGTGAAGAATGGTTGCCTCCCCCAAACCCACCTAGGCATGAACCACCCGTTCATGGGCGCCACCGGCATCAAGGCGGCCACCGGCGAGCCTGTGCCCATGATGCCTACAATCCACCACCCGCCCGGACCCCTACCGCGCTCGTTGGGAAGGTAAGGTTAAATTCCCTATCTTTCATGGTGACTATGATCCGTGTGTTTTTCTTGATTGGGCGCAGGATATGAAACGAACCTTGAAACATTGTCATTATGAGGAGGAATATGAGAAAATCGAGGCGGCAACTCTATACTTTGAAGGAGATGCCAAGTCTTGGTGGAACCGGTATCAGATCACCCGTGAAAGGCGAGGATGGGGCACCGATTGCAACCTTTGAGCAATTGATCTATGTCATGACCAAGAAATACGTGCCCCGAGGACTTCAAGAATGATATGCGGTTGCAAAATTGCCGAGTTCAAACAAGGCAACCTCACCCCGGTGGCTTACTTGGCCAAACTCGGAGGACATGCACAATTTAGGCCGGCGTCTCGGCCTCTCCCTCCGCCCTTCCGCACCAAATTCCAATGAGTGGGCTTAATGTTTCCATTCTGCGCCCGCTTGAGATTTGTGCCATAATAAGGATTTGGGGGCATTGGTGCCATGCCGCCATGAAGCTCTACAAGCCAACAACTTGAGACGCCTCCGGTATTCCAAGGTATAATTCTTCCTCAGAGTCAATATCCTCATTCTTCTAACACACGTACTCGAGATGTGCCTAGTTCTCCAGATGCCGACGCTTCCAAAGGAGCCCAATGGACGGGTCCAATCCAATAGGCAAGCGGGTAATGAGAGGGCACCAAACCGTGGGCCCACGGCCCCGGGCGGCCTCCGCTAGAGGTCAACAAGGACCTTCACCGGCGGCCTCGCCCAAGGGAACCCGGTGTGCTACAAGTGTAGCGGTTTTTGGTCACGTGCAACGTGATTGTCCAAACACCAAACGGGTTTTGTTTGCCGACCCACATATTTCGAGGACGAAGATGATCATCAAGATGGCGATATCATCATTGAGGATGACCAAGACGCCGACCCACAATTTGGAATGGAACCATGTGACGACGAGCTTGCTTGCGCCCCAGCACAACCCGGTAAATTCGCTCTTGTTTCTCGTCGTATTTTTGGCTATTAAAGAGTTTATTCTATTGATCAACGCGAGAATCTCTTCCACTCTCGTTGCTTGGTCAATAATACGAGCCTTTCTCTCATTGTTGACGGGGGTTCTTGTTGCAATATTGTCAACGAACGAGTGGTAAAACACTTCAAGTTGCCTACAACCCCCACCCAACACCTTACGGACTCCAATGGATTTCGATAAGGCGTGTGACACCGTCACACAACAAGCTTGGGTGACGTTTTATTGGCCTATGTTGATAAGGTCCTTTGTGATGTTATCAAGATGGACGCCACACATGTCCTATTAGGACGACCATGGCAATTTCGATCGCCGAACATTTCACGATGGTTATCTTAACCGGTACATGTTCCAATATAATGGAAAACGGGTCACACTTTTGCCTATGACTCCGCACGAAATTTTGGTTGACTATGCGGAACGGAAGAGGCAACCAATCTATAGATGAGTCCGCTAAGGCGCCGGCAAAATCGGACCCTCCTCGGAGTCCGATGTTGTAGGTGCTAGTACTTCCAAATCCCGGAACACGCCCCTCTTGTCCATGCTACCGAGTCCAAAGGAATAAAGGCCGCATCGTTCCTACGAGCGCACCTTTGCCATCTTCGGACCCCGTAATTCAAGGACGGTG